>JAMKCH010003165.1:0-42092 GCA_023653785.1 Ophioderma brevispina
CGCCAAATAATGCTCTTGCCTGCATTTATCACTTTGGTTGGAGGCGTAAAATTTATTTTACCATAACTCAGCGCCTTTAAAAACCTTCAGCGTGCGCCTCTTGAATATCTTTTATTAGCTAATGTGACAATTAAAATTTACTATTTATTTAATACAGATCTATGGCAAGGGTGGCAAATATAAAAGTAAACTTGCATTTTAGGACTTGTGTTTGGTTTGCACTCTCAATGAAAAAGTGCATTTGTGATTCTACTTGAAAATGGCGGCCAATTCTTGGATTTCACCTAAATTATTCAAGCGTAACTCTAATATAATTGTGCATTATAACGTTTCTACCCAAAACAAAACACAATTAGCTACAGAAACACCTAATTACCCTGGACATTTTTGGTTGGCCTGTCTATGGAAATCAATTTTGAGATTTTAACAGCCCAATGGCGGCCATCGTGGATTTCTCAAAGTGTCCCAAGGGTGCAATTTTACCCCCACCTTGGTTCCATTGTGATACCCTTTCAGGAGATATAATCAGCTGAACAAAAAATACTTTATCAGAGATTTGTGATCTCATGCCCAAAAAATCAGGCTTCTCTGCTGGTGGACTATTTTGAAAACAGATCTTTTATCTCCTGGGTGCAAATGATACTGGCATACAGGCAGGAAACTTGTTGATACGTCCAGTATATTACGCTTTGAATGGTTACCGAACGGTTTTAATGAACAGAGATTGTAGTGCCTTGTTTTTTTTTTGTTTTTTTTTTTTGAAAAGGTTTGGAAAATAGGAATTGTTTTCATTCCTATTTTGGAAGGACTGAGAAAGTGTCTGCTCTCGTGTGACCTCGTAAGCCTGTGTGGCAATTGGTTCCGGCCTTGGTGGTGTAATGGCTCTTGTTCCTTCTTTGGTTCTTGAAATTTTGGGCGTAGGCCGAATACTTTAATATCGGATGACTTGGGCTTGAAAAACTTGGTTTTTCCTGTGCCATGTTTGTTCTGTCCTGCTCCATTGTGAAGGTGTTAACCCACGTCGGTGTAAGTTCAGATTTTTCTTTATCTTCACCTTTGGATGGTCCTCATCCCCATTTACAAAAATCATGATTGATTTAACATCCCGCAAAAAAAATCTTTCTTTGTAATGAACGAGTCAGGACTGTCGTTGACGGCAAACGGAAAGTCTTTCGAATCTCAGACCCTAGATAAACGACAGCAGTTGTATAACTCATCTGGCTGTCTGCTTTATGTTGATTCTCCAATAGACTCTAATCAACGGAATGCTGCTTAAGGAATCCTCTTCGGATTGAACCAAATCGATTGTCATCTTCAGCAGTTACCCCCGTTTGAGGAAGTCTGGACTTTAAAAAAAAATCAGCAAATGAAGGGCTGGATTGAGGCTGCCCAACAATTCATAATTTATTTTGGGAATCTAGAAATTAGTACGTTAGTCACTTTTCCCATTCACTTTAAGACGACAGACTCATAACACATGGCCCCTTTTGGTCTGGAGAGTGACATTGTAGGGTGGTTAATCGATGGCTCCACTGACTCTTTTATGGGATCATCCTTTCCTTGGTGTGGAACCTCCATCTTTCTCACCCCAACTCTTGCCAGTCACCTGCATGCATCTGACATACGTATCGCGGACCCTCTTCTTCAGCTGTTGTCGGATACCTCCTCCGTGACAATGAGGGTGAGGGTTGTGGTCGAACCAATCACTGACTCTGATCCACTTCAATTTTAGACTCTACTATCAGGATTCTTTCGTTGCAGGTTGGTAGCCGATTTTGGTAAGGCGTATACGAGTGTTGGGGACTATCTCTTTCTTTTGTTCTATGTGGGCAAGGACATATGCAGCAATTTTTCAAAGTTTCAATTTGCCTGCCGCTCAAAATGTACTCTCCAAAATGTTATTTAATTTGATCTCAATGAACAATCCAACCGAGGAGACAGCCTATATCTCAAAGGTCGCGTCGACCTGTATCCTTCACCAGCTCATATCCATATTTACCATACTCATGGATGATGTCTACCTATCCTGGGGATATTTGTAATACTCAGTGTTGGAAAAACGTCCAGAATTACGCTGAAATGTGTCAAGAACGGCTTTCACGGCCCCAAGGTGGGAGTCTATCCGTGTGAATCCTTCTGGGGATAAAAATCCAACCTAGCATCACGAGCGGCGAGCACAGAGAGTCCTTCTCTCTCTCTCGCACTCTCATTGTTTAACTCAATGAATCTAATTGGAAAGCGTGATGAAAGTCATAGTTTGCTGGCCTACATTTCAGTATAATCAACTGTAAAAAAAATTCATGCCTCACGGCTAACAAGGCCGGGTGAGTTATTATTGTTCTCCCACTCATCCACTCTCCAGTATTAAATCGGACTCTCGAGTCTCGATTGCATTTGGAATAGGTACAACTTGATACTCATTACAGGGGTAGTATTGGTGACCTGTGAAATCGCAAGTGATAGATAAACAATAGGTTTGGGGCATTAACTGGATATTTCATTTTCTTAATTTCTTTGTCAAAACGAGTGATTTCTTAGGCCATTTTGGTTGCCAAAAACAAATCAGGAAAGCTTTTGGCCTAAGATGAAATTTAGGTCGGTTATGTTTGGTGTTGTAACATGAATTTTACATTTTTGTAACATGAACTCAATAGGCATATTTCCTATTTCAGAAAAACCCACAAAAAAAACGGACTATCTTAGTCTTGATTTGCCTAGAAATTCCTCAAAAAGGGGCATTTATAATAGCAGTAAACACTTTTTCAAGAACACAGTAACATAAAGTCAGTTCGCAATGACAGAAAAACATTTTTTTTACAAAATTCATTGCAATTGAGGCAAGGCCAATACACAGAATAACCAAAATACAAGGATTCTTATGGGTACTGGATGTTGAAAGACAGTGTATGTTTGTAAGGTCAAGCCTTTTTTCATAACATGTAAATACCTGCCAATTGTACAGGAGTGTTTTCATACCAACCAAGTGATGCTATATAATCCTAACAACAGACTATTTGCAAGCGAATTGTACGATTGTGCTTATGAAGGGCATTGTATTGTTGTAAGGTCAAGACTGTACAACCAGTTTCATCACATGCCTTAGTGCCATGCCATGCCATGCCAGGTGTTTTCATTACAACTGGCGGCTATTATTAACAGACAAAAGACAGTTGAAGGCAATTATTGTAAGTATAGAGTTGTTTTTAGTGGCTATGATAATTCAGGCCATTTAGGTGAAAATGATGGCAGTGCTTATGAGTGTCTGACTCTACTCCCTCTGCAAGGTGAGAACATTTTCTGTATTTTAGGAAATCGTGAAACTTGATTTACTTTGGAAACATGGTTTTTAATTGAGGGAAGCATATTATCCTTGCTTATGTGCTTATTAGTAAATAAATGTCAAATGGTTTGTTGTGTCCGATTTGGCAAGTTGAATAATTTAACCACACATAAAATCCCACTTGACTTCATGGTACAATAACTTATTTTAAAATCATTTTACCACCTAAACAATTCATCTTAGGCGAAAAAACTTCCCGGATTTGTTTTCAGCAACCAAAATGTGACTAAGTAAATCCACTCGTTGGTGACAAAAAGATCGTCACTTGAACCACCCTAATAACAACATGCCAATGATATTGCCAAGGTGTTTGGGTACCGCCCTACATGTAAATGTATTACAGTAATTTTTAAAGATCATGTTAACTTCTTGCCCTACATGGAATTAAACCATTTTCAAGAGACAAAGTCAGCCATTTTGAGAAAATTGGGTCTTTTTCAGCTGGGTTTTTATAATAGCTGACGAATGTTGTTTTTTACCAATATAAATTTCTCTAAAATAGGGTGGTTTTAGTGTTGACTGTGAATTATTTATTCAATGCCATCCTTACTAATGTGCTTATATATTTGTGGTTGGAATAAAAATGGCCAATATTCAGAAAAATTTATTAACGTGGGATTTGAGGACACGTTTGAGGGAATTTCTATGTCAATTTACGATAAACTCATTTTGGAAATGAAATAGTCAAAATAAACATGCTCCTTATTGAATATACTAGTTGAGTATTTCAACAAAGTTTACTTTCTCAGATAATGAAAAATGTTGTTAGTACTAAGTGTCATGATTTCAAACTTTTGGTCTCATACTTGATGACTGTGTAATAACGATTTTCTAGATGTTTGTGAAAGCGTACAGAGTTGCTATGTAACTGCATACTGTGGTTTTGGGTAATTAAGTTTGAGAGTTAATACAATTCAGCAATCCATAACGGCTCTGATTAAGATTGACATGTATAACTGTTAAAATCGTTGCATTGTTACAATGACCATCAAGGTAAAAACAAAATTATATTTGTGTACCAGGGACACTTACAGAGTTTACGTATTCCTGAATGCATGTTTATGACACATTTAATCAAGTAATTATATTGACTCAAGTTACTAATCTTTTAATGACATCCAGCTTCCATATGTGCCATAGCGTTAAATATATAAAAAGTGTTGAAAAAAAAAAAGTTAGATCGTGTTATTGTTCCTGCTGTCAGAATGTAAAGTCTCCCTAATACAATGTTTTTTGTTTTAAATTATCAAAATTCTACTCAAACATCATAACGTTGTGCTTTGAATGAAACGAACCAAAATAATAGTCCATGCTATGTTCATCATGACATCTTTCAGGAATCTGCTTTTAAAAGTTGGTGTTCCTGTAACTAACATAATTTGTCTTTGAAAAAATGCGCATCAAAAACCACATTACAGTAATAAAATTTCTTCACAATTCCTTATCAGTCTCTTATCATTTTCATTTGTAGGTAGAGGGTCTTCATTATGTTAAAAAATGTAGCTGAAATGACAGATCTAATTTCATGACACCAAGACCCCCCTAGGTTTGCCCAGTATCATGAAACATTTAACAATGGTCATTGACCATATGGTCCTGCGGCATAATTTTGATAACAGAAACTCACAGTAAGCCTGTACGGTACATAAGCCATCATTTATCACAACCGATGAATGGGTAAATAGCCATTTCGGGCGACGATATTGAAACGATCATCGTGTAAATAGACACTTCCAATCTTTAATTAATCCCAACTGTAGTAGTAATTGAATTATGAAAAATAAAAAATTTTACAATTACAAAAAACAATTCCAATCGCCTGAAGAGTACTGGTGAAATTGCCTGCGAATCAGCATTTGCTATAATCCCTGATGTATTTTGTATATTTCGCTAAATTAACTCTTGCAACATGCTCAAATATAATAGTACAGCTACAGCATGTGTCAGAAGTTACGTATTATATAGCGATCACACAGTCATGACACAGTCATGCTCTCTCGATCTCTGTACACGATATCCATGATATCACTGTGCTGCAGTCTAGTGGTGCCTTACGCCGCATAAACGGACGGTATTTGGGTGTAAATCCGCCAATGTGATCAATTCCATTCTCCGAATCGCCGTTTTCGTTCTCATCAAATTTTAATTTTGTTTTTCCGAAAAAGACGGCCAATTTCGGCTAGCAAATCTACGCTCGTCCACACTGAACGACACAGGCGAAATCCAATATGGCACAGCTCTGCTTACGTCACGAATCCGTTCATTCGACGCAGTGTAACCAGATCAAGATTGGGCTTTTAATTACCTTATTTGGTCAAGAGTATTCCATATATAGATACGCAAAAATAAAAAAAATGTAGCGATCCTGTCTTATGGGTCCACGATCATATATAGGGAAGAAAAATTACTTTTCCATCAGAAGGTCGTGGACCCTTTAAGCATGTTAAGACAGGATCGCCAAAAATGTTTACCAGTCAAAACCGAACCCGTTCATTGGGATTCGTTTGCAACGAATACAAAAATAGTTTACCTTACGCGCCCAGTGCATTAAAAAAAGGAGGTATAATGGATGATAGGATTGAGGGTTACCAGTTTTTTGACACTCTGAACTGCAAATGCGCCCAAAGCAGGAGCTAAACGCCAATTGATAAGAGCGGAGGAATGCGTGATATAATCCACCTTTTTTACTCCACAAAAGAAAACATATGGAAGAACGGAAGAACTCTGAATAAACAGGGTAAAGAATAAACCAAACAACACAAGCCTTTCGGTCCTAGAAAAGACTTCAGCACATAACATATTCAATTTCTAGATCCAAATATTGTTCTCTCTAAGCAAAACTGTTGCCAGAAGTTCATTTTTCCACACACAATGGAAAAGGCATCACCGGACCCCTGCATGCACTCAATAAATGCGCACTTAGTGTCTTCTGTCTACACGTGTTCGGCCCTCAAAACTAGACTCACGTCTGATAATTACATCAGATAGAACAATCATGTCATGTGATAAAGCGCAGCAGATTTGAATTGACTCAAAGTCGTACAGCTAAAGTTTGAACGAGTATGATTATCAAGTAATCAAGATTCCAGAGGTTTGCTGCTCTAACACGAAATTTACCCAAACCGGAATTAACTTGTCTGTTAAGGAACAATAAGAGTATTATAGGATTGCTCTCGAGTACATAATTATGCACAATGTTAGTAATAGCAAAATTTGAACACTGTTAAGATAGTCAGGAGCATAACCATGCAGCATTTGGTTTGACCATCTCTGATTGATCCAATTTAGAGACGCCATTAGTGAGTGAATAGGAGCACGGATATCAGAAGATAAAATTATTCTTGCAAGATTATTCTGACAAACTTGCAAGCATGATGAAACTGAGCAGTTAGATCAGATAAGATTGCAATAATCACAATTAGTGGTAAAACCAAAGATTCAGCAAGTTTCTTTAGGATGTGATAGGGCAAATAGTATATGACACCACAAAGTTTGAAACAGGAAGAAACGTGATCACTAAGATGGAGGCCGCAAATCATAATACTGTCAACAAGTGTCACGATACTTAAAATGATCGCCTCTCTCAAGGATGTTTCGTCGTGTATATATACATGCTTAAATTTCTCTACTCAGAGCATGTACCAAAGAGCATTAACTTTTGTTTCTCAGGTTCATAGTAAGGTATTTGTTAAACCTCGGCAATCTTAGAGAGGTTAGAATTAAGATAATTTTGGAAGCAATTTAGGTCTTGTGACGTTCAAGGTTTATAGTATCAACAGCATACATAACGGTTTTACATAAGACACTATTGTAACTGGATTTCCTAGTCCCCTGTTTACCTCGGGTATGATGTTTGTGGCATTTGTACTCGTAGTGCATAAAAGGAGCCGACAGGTTGTGGACGGGCACAAACATGTCCTACTCCGGAAGACGCAAACATTTCGTCATCTGGGCATTCCCCGACTTCGTGCATTGTGATTGGTTGGCCTTGGTCGTCCGACTAAATTTTGGGTTACGCGCTTCGGAAAAAGTTTTGGCGATGGGGAGACGAACTTCAGACATGGCGAGCTAAACATAGACTGTGGAGATGGGGAGACGACTTCAGAACAATGGGGGGAGCTAGACACACTTAGAGATGGACGAAATTGGTGGCGGACGACTTCATAACAGACAATAATGGACTTCGAAATGAATAACATCACATAAGGAGATGGTTTGGCAGACGAACCGAGTAAAAGATGACGAGGCAAGCTGTGTGAATGTGACATTTTTACCCCTGGTTTAACCGCTGGTTTGCTTTTATTTATCATCATAAGTGTCACACATAATCAACCAGAACACATCTTATGCATTGATTTTGTTCAGTCTCTGTGCCTTAAACAAATGGATATGATTAGAACTGCAGAATGCACCTACTATGACCGGAGTCCATCAGCTTTCCTATTGCCACATTTTTCACTTTATGTCCCTGGATTGACGCAATCCGGACTAACCGCTGAATTGTGCACAAAATCGATTTTATTCGGTAAAATAGCGCGGGCCAGCTCGGGTTTTAAGATTAATGATTAAAATTGGGATTTAAGTACCCAGTTTTATATCCAATCAAGTTCGCTGACGAGTAACGACACAAGACGCATGAAGGACACCATACAAGCACTGACTACTGAGGACAAAGACTGACCTTATGTATTTTAATGACGTTTTGATTGTGAACATGATTGTGAGTAACTAATAAAAAGTGTGTTGCTTGCTGTTGGGGTTAAATTGGAGGATGGGCTTTGTGAGGTTGGAGTTTCGTGAGAAACTAAGTTTTCCCTTCATCATTTAAAATTGGGTTGAGATTTTGAAGTTTGGAGATAATCATATTGGGGGGGGGGGAGATTAAAGGAGTTAGGATGCAAATTGTGTGATTCTGTATTTTTTCTGAGGTAAATAAATTGGATTAAAATTAAAGTAAATACAGCATGGCCCACAAAAATCTTGATTGCAAAATGTAAACATCAACCATGCTTTGGTAACATGTCTAGTTTGTGTTCTACAACAACTCATATACTTTAATTTTGCGCGCAGTTTGTTTATTAAGTGTAAATCGTGTTCAAAAGGTGTGATGATCAGTTTTAGTCTATCCAATTGAAAGTCAGTGTTATTGCATTGATGAGGTATTGGTTGTTTGTAAACAATTGTGCATTCTATGTAACAACATTTGCAAGTTCTGCTATGGTCGCCAAATGTGTTAAGATGTTGGGTTGAGTGTGTTGATAGGTGTGTTGTGAGGTGGTGATTTGCAATAATGTGTGTGTGATGTTTACAGGATTGTGGTGAATAAGGGGTTTTGGTCATGATTTGGGTATCCAGTCCCGGTTATAGTCGTATTGGAGATGATTAATTTAGTCGAGTTTAAGATGACAGCGAGTTACAGTAGGCTGAATATTGGGATTGATTGTGGAGGTGGTTTAGTCTCTGAATTATTGGATGGTGGTGCCAAGAACTTTTTGTTTCAGTAAAAAATAAGATTCGGGTTTATTGTGGTGATAGCTTTAGGGAAGAGTGCGCTGCATTTTGATTCAAGTGTGAGGTTGTCATGTGTTGTTGTACGAGTGAAGAATATAAATTTATTTAAGAAAAAAATAAAAAACTTAAAAAAAGCAAAAAATAATATATTCAGTTAAAATGAAATTTCTATTATTGTAAACAGTGTATTATTTTATGCAAAGTGCATTACCTTGTGTGTTGTGGGCATGTGGCGCGAACTAGAGTTATAGTGCTTTTCGAAAGCGGTTTTGAATATTGGGGTGTTAGGTAGTTTATATTAAGCTTGCGGAATGGAAGGTGGTTATGCATAGGTCGACGGATGTAAATGGGATGACATGCCAGACCGTGGGCCGGAGGTCAACTTTTAGTATTGAAGTTGATTGTCGAGACGTCGTGTAAGCATTCACCACATGGTGATGGTGGAAGTCCCAAGACCCCTGGGTGTGTGCTAAATTAATTTGTTAAGTAGACCGTGGTAAGGGGACGTGCTGGATGACGTAAAGAGCTGTGCTCAATTGTAGGGAGGGTAGAGTATTGCGCGTTCGGTTAGTAAACACACCATTATTGGTCCGTAGACTGTGCATCACTGTGTGAGATTTGCAGGTTGAGTATGATCATTATGAGAGGGAAATTAGGCTAGTTGTGATGTTGAATTGAGTTGCAATGTAAACAGTTGAGTTACGAAGCAGAGTGTGTTGTGTTGATGTGAGAGAGAATCTTTTGAATTGATGAAGAATGTTTATGCTTTCTTATGGTCCTGTGGGAATAGTGTTGCATTATAAAAATAATTTTGTAAGGGCGTTGAAGCCTGGTTGAACACTAAAAAGTGTTGGTATACAGAATTACATGATTTTGTGATGTAGTACATGTTGATAGAGAAGATTGCATTGTGGAATTTCCGCAAGTGATGATGCCTGGGTTTACAGCTATCTATGTGGGTATTCAGAATTGTAATTTTGTCGAAATTGTATTTGTTTTGTGATGAGGTGAATTTTAAAGAGGAATCTGCATTAGCGGAAGTGATGGTATGGTGGTTAGGTTAAAATTATCGTCAGTTCCCCTTTGGAGTGAAAAAAAAAAAAGCTTACATTGAAACCCTGTATTTTAGACCCGCTTATGTACATGTAGATGTGGAATTGTATTAGAGAAGGAAATTCCGGGTTATCATGAAAGTGGCATTGCATTTTGGATGTGAACAATGGTGCAAACTGTGAAGTATAGTTAGCCATTTTGATATTGAGGTCATATTTGTTTGTGGTCGTCATAACCAAGTTCTTCCGAATTGGTAACAAAATTGAGTATAGCACGCCATTGTATAAGAAAATGGTCGAAAAAACCAAAAAGCTGGTGTCCCGTAGGTGATTTTCAGTGGTTGGTAACTAATTTGACATTGAACCATGTCTGTGTTTTCTTAGGTGATGTAAAAATAACTGCATTTAAACTAAAATCATGGTGTGCATGTAGTATCTCTAGCTCTACGTTGCAGCGGTGGTTTCTTAGCCACCACACTACCCACGTTGCAGTTTATGTTCTGCGCTCTCCGGTCTCTTTCTGGAAATTGCAGCGCGCGCGCGCGTTCTTCTTTTTTTTCAGGCAGGCCATCCCCGCTACACTATCAATAATATTATTTACACAAAAATAAGACATAATAAGACCCAAATAGACCCTTGAGGAAGTCAATACCAATGGATGTTCAATGATAATAACAATCAATCTTAATAGCCTCTTGGCAAGGTAAGATCTAAACCACTTGAGTTCAATGCCACTGATGCCATTTCTAAATGTATAAGAAGGCTAGACTGGACTGTGTCAAATACCTTTTTGAAGTCAGAATGCATCAACCATGACCTCATCCATGCTGTTAAAATGAAATCATGAACATCATAAGGGTGGGTAGCAGTGACCATTTTGGTTGTCGAAAACCATATTGACTGGATTTAGAATACTGGATCGAAATTAATACGAAGACAGCTTATCATGGGCATCACGCTGCAATGATTTTATAAATACCTAATAGCATTTTACAGTCTCATGAAAACAATTAATTGAAAGCGAGAGATTGCAATGTAACGATTGAATCTAAATGACTGTAGCACAGCTTTTAACGATTTAAAGAGACATGAGTACATTCCATAAAGAAGTGCACTAATTTTTTTCGAACCCGTGTTGTTTTTTGCATATTTGGAATACTATTTATTAAATCACACCTGGGAGAGCGTTGTGTCCTAGTGGTTAGGGTGCTTGCCTATGGCGCAAATTTACAAAAAAACAAAATCCCCGGTTCGGAATCCCGTGGGTCACTTGCTGGGATCACTCGGTGGCTCAATTCTGGATTTAATCTGTATAACGAGCTAGTGATTAAATACAGAATACCGCTCTCCTCCATGGTTCCTTGGAAGTTGGGCAAGATCATGAAATCAATCCGTCCTTCGGAGGGACCGTTAAGCCGTCGGTCCGTGTCTAGAGTCACAACTGTACTGACATCGCATCAGTGTCGAATAAGAGTAGGGTGTAAACCCCTGACTGTTCCCAAACCGCCCCCAGTTTCCAAAAAACGCGGGCCATAGGAGCGTCCGTATCATAGATACACGCGGCCCCGGATCAGCTTACACAGTTGAACAATCCTGACACCACCACACGCCTTGCGAATGACTTGTGGACACGAACGAACGAACGAACGAACGAACGAACGAACGAATCACACCTGAAGTGAATAAGCTGTCCTAGGTGAAGCGAAATGATTGTGACGATTTTCCTGAACACAACGTAATAACAATAGGCAACAGCGCTTTATATCCTGTGGAAAAGGCGCAATATAAATGTCGATATTATTATTAAATACGCCGTCGTTATGTAGAAGTTCATTAATGATGATTTATAATTTAATGCGGACGGATTGGACAGCCAACCTCAAACGTGTTTACTTGTGTGTCCATATAATTCGTAAAAGTTCACGTAGGTAATTCTAAACCGTCAGTGCCAATTGAAGCAATCGTATCCTCAAAAAATCTCCTCCTGTCCCTTTAATATCAAAATCTGCTTCAAGACCTGTAACTTGTTGTTGGGCAATGGCAGAAAAAGTATCAAAAATCAAAATTTGTCTAACCTATTGAAGGTCAATAAAAATGCAACAGAATTTCTCTCTTCACAATGTATTTCCATGAGGTCCATAGATACACATACTTGAACTCCAGAAACTCAACTGATGCGAAATATGGACAATCGGCTATTTTCCAAATTGGCCGCTAAAATCGTTTTAATTACAGACAAAAACGTAAAATCAACATTATTACGCCCATTCACTTTGCTTTGTTTATAAATATGTATATAAAGTTTCCAAATTTGCAACCCAATATATACCTGTATAAACTAAATATAAATTAAACGATATATATATATATATTATATATATATATATATATAACGATATATATATATAACGATATATATATATAACGATATATATATATATATATATATTATATATATATATATTATATATATATATATATATATATCTATATATATTATCTATATATATATATATATATGAATGTGTGTGTGTGTGTATGTGTATGTTGTGTGCCTAACATTGTCATCTGTTTATACATTTGGGTACACCAGATAGTATACCTATTCATATTGAAAGTTATCTTGATTGATACAAAATCCATAAGGACATCTATCTATCTATATCTATATCTATATATATATATATATTATATATATATATATATTATATATATATATATATATTAGCTAAACAATATTGGGCTCAAACAACTGCATACCAGTCCTTCATCAATGGAATAAACGAAAACAGACCAAAAACTTACTACATATGAAAACAATTTACAAAAACTATGGTTTTGAAAAGTGACAGAAAATACTTAGAAGAAACGTTTACCTCCTAGGAGGTATGTTGAGGCCTTGAGGGGCAGTTCGTGTTAAGTGTGTCAAGTGTGTGCTTTGGGAGTTTGTTTGAAAGCCCATATTGTTTAAGTTAAAAAATTCATCGGGGCTCTGTATCTCTTTTGAGATCAACTCATTCTCAAACATGTTCTGTTGGCTGGTTCCTCTGTTTCTACTATATATATATATTATATATATATATATATATAGATATATATATATATATATATATATAATATATATATATATATTATATATATATATATCTATAATAATATATAAAATAGACCTACATGTCAATCCATGCAACTATCAATTTGAATATGACATACTGAAATTACCTTAATGATTTCTTCGAACAGCAGGTGAAATGATGGTCTGGCAGAGCTTGACAGTATTCACTTGAGTTGTATTAAAGTCGCTTTCATTCAGTGTACGGGTACATAATGCCTTGCAGACCACCGATTCGTGTCGTCGCTACTGTAACTTGGTGCAGGGTCAGGTAATCGAGGAGTATTGTCAACGTCCTGTGGGAAGCGGCTCGCTCCACTGTGTTGTTGAATCAAAAGCTATAATGTACGTACATTGAACCGTGAAATAACAATAAAATAATAACAACAGCACGGTGCGGAATTGAAGAAAACTTGGAGTACCTTTAGAATACTCTACCATACAGCGACGGGGCGAATCTACACCTTTTTAAAACACGTGGAGTAGTGACAGCGCGAGCTTCAATGGCTGATAGTTATTCATTGAGCATATTCAAAAAGGAAATAATTACGTTTGATTTTTCAATTTCAACAGTTTTAGAATGCAAAAAGTGTTCTTTTTTTTAGAATGTATGAGGTAATCCTAATTTTTCGGTTTAAATATCATGTTTACGGTTAATGGCGATTTCAAACTTGAGCTAATCGTGGTTTCACTCAGTGTGAGACTGTTCAGCTGTTATAGCACCCCACTCCGGTCATTTTTTTTCACCGAATGTGTTTTCTCTTGATTATCCTTTGTAGTGCGTACGTCTATTTTAAAGAAAGACCTATATAGCAGCTATTGGTAGCTCAATTCGCAAGAGCGCCGTGCCAGTAATACGGAGGTTGCCGGTTCGAATCCTGCCAAGCGCACATGTTTTTTGCAACACTTGTGTGCACTGGCCATTTCCAGATTAAAAGATTCATTCTTGATAAAAATTCATCCTTGTCTGTCTGGAGAACTAAATAGTTAAAATTACAAATTAATGTGAATTTCGTAATGTAAAATATACCGTGACCCGCGTGATATATTGTAATCAATAGTAGTAGGGATACAAAATTTAGTCTGTACTTGTTGTATTGATGTATCATCTATTTTAAGATTAAATGGATAAGCAGTGATAATGCGAGAGAAGAAAAATGTGGAAATGTATTTGTTTAGCTTATATATCAAAAATAACTATGTACAATTCCATATAACTACTTTAGGAACAAAAAACCAAATAGTGAAAATATGATATATGAAGTATTTGAGGAGATTTGTCATACCGTCTCCCGCCACGCCTGAAAAGACCTTGGGTGGAGTACTCTCCTAAATGGAAACATCCATGTCAGCTCGGTAGACCCATCCACATATAACACACCAATGCAAGTGGGCGCTGTTTGGTCTGAACATAGTGTGTGAGCCAGGCATGTTGGTCGCTACCCCAATTAAGCCATAGGTAGTAAGAAGAAATGAAAACATCACATGATTCGAACCAGTGATTTCATTGTGTACATTGGCGCAATCACAATTGGACATGGTTTCAGTAATTGTCCCCTGTGCAGTCATCCATGCACCATAACCCCATAAATTTGGTATCAAAAGATGCATGACGATGTACTCTAATCAAATGTTACAACCATTCATGAAAATATTAGTCACATGAATATCACAGCTTATCAAGGAAGTGTATACTTTTTTTGACTCACACGGTATAGTTTCAAAGACCCTATCATGTTGCCGCCTTTTGTTATTAAATTCCACCATGATCCCATTTACCGGCTTAAGGTAATGCGATAATCACCCTCTCAGCAGGAGGGCTGACTGGCCTTCGCTCTTCCAGGAGTACTGGGAAATTCAGCCCTCCTCAAATAGCATGATATAAATCATGAAGGCAATGAAGAAATTGAAAGATCATGAACAATTTTGTTCTGAAATTAATGAAAAACGTCCCAATAGCATGCCATTTCATCATTAAAACTATTGCTCATTAACCCTAGTCTACCTGCGCAAATGTTTAGAACAACACACCGGGAGGGGTACCACCCCCTTGAATTTTCTTTATTGAACATCCAATTCCTACAAATTTGGTACCTACAGTATAGCTTAGAGTTTATTCTTTCCATTGGTATCAAAATATGTAGACACCAATGATGACGTCACTATGACGTCATAAGGTAATAGAGTATGAAAATACTGCATATAGGAAGAAACATTGGTATTTTGCAAATTACTGGCTCATAAATAATATTTCAACACTTAAACATTTTCCATCATATAGAAACATTATGACGTCATTATGACATGTTAGTATGTTGGTACTCATTTTGGTATCAAAGGAAAGAGGAAGACCTGCTATCAATTGCAACTGAATTCAAATGTCTGTGATATTCCTGTGTCGTACTAGGCGTGTTGGTATTTCCCTCCCGAAAGGAGGGAGGGTGATTGCCACACCCTATCCATCACTTCGGGAGCACCCTTACCTTTCCGATACCCGGTAGTGTTTTTTTTTTATGGAGGCATGAAACGGAGCATAAAAAGTCAATTGGCATTACATTAACTCACTTGACACCGGAAAACGGGGTTTTAGTAGGGCGAAAAAATAGAAGAGAGCGGTAAAATACCTCCCCCCCCCCCTTCTGAAGACGAGGAGTAATTAATTGATAATTTATACATTTAATTTAGGTTTATAAAGTATGACCTTACACACTCATAAATTAAGATGAACAGACATTGGAATCAGGTCGACATGGTATTCGGTATCAAACAGCCACAACGGTACGGTAAACAAATTCAACATACCCGGAAGGTAACATTTACAATTGGTGGGTTTTGGAGGTAGAATTACACGTATGAGCGCGCTTGGGCACCAGTTCAGAAGTTATCTGTGTTACAAGGTTGTACATTGAAATTACATAACACCGTTTCTAAGAGTCGGAAGTGATCGGAAACATTTCATATTTTATTTTCCACAAGATTTTTAACAATTACAGGGTCACAAAATCACACAAAATGCAAGCTATTTGCTGCAGTCGTAGATCACCAAAGAATGGCGGATTTTGATTGGGGTTTTCGGTATTTTCTGAACAAAATTCTCCTCTATTGGTGACAACAATTGCCAAAAAATGATTGGAAATTGATTGTACTATGCACTTTCCAAAAACCCCTACAGTCAGGTCGGTCACAAACATCCGGTCAAATTACAAAGTTTTGTGAGAGACAGCTTTTCCATTAGTCACTGCACGACCTCGGCAAAGAGATATAGATCACAGACGGCTTCGTGAGCACATGAATACACGTCGAGTGCCTAGTTTTTGTCGAGATGAATGGGTAATCGAATTGGTAATTACGTCTTGGTAAACAACGCTTTTTGGAAGTAATAGGAACGTGTTAATTTGCGGCAATGTTTAGTCAAAACTCGACGTTCTGTAAACGTTTTTAAACGTTTATTAAAGACGAAGACGTAGCGGACTAATGAAAACGTTTTGTGAGCGTTTATTAAAGACGAGGACGTAGCGGACCTAATAAAAAAAGTTTTGTAAACGTTATTAAAGACGAGACGTAGCGGACCTAATAAAACGTTGTGAACGTTCTGAAAAGTTTTGTGGTTTGTGGTGGTTCGCTTGTTGGTCCTTCTCTCTATTAGGTCCATATTCTGAAGTAGCATCATCGGAGTTATGTGCCAAGTTGTAGCATTGAAGAACGAGATAAGAAGAAGCAACATCGACTTTCAAGACCGATTTTATCTGTTTATCCATTTACCCGCACAAAGGGAAGGGATTCAACAGCGACCCGTGATCGTAATCCCTCAATCGATGATAGGCGAGCAATCATTACTGGAGATTTTTTTGAAAACTCTATAAACGAACACGTAAAGTGTAAAAAGTATATTGCATATTACAACATGTTCCGGCTGTCTCGATGGTGTATTTGTCGCTGTTTTCGTAAATATCGTCAGTGTTGTACATGGTTAGGCGTTCGTTTATTGCCCAAGACTGGCCCAGTGGAGAAAGAAAGAATGAAAGTTTGACTAAATTTGAACGTTTGGCCCACCCCCCCCCGGGAGGGTTTGGATTTCGTTGAGCACCCAGGCTCGTCCAGGGGTTCTGAAAATGGCCCCTAAAGGGACAGTTTTCAGAGTAAAATATCACCCGGCCCCTAATCATAGCGTAAATCCGGGGGATGGGGGGATATATCCCCCCAATATTTGGATGAGGGGAATGGTCAATACGATATCCCCCCCCCCCAATGGTTGATCCGGTTAATGGGTTTTTGACCAAAATAACCTATATTTACCATAATACTTTAAAAATGGCAAATTTAGTGCGCTTCGCGCGCATTTGTGATAATTAGAATCATTAACGATTTTAGGCTCTAAATGGCAAAAATTTATCGCGTTCGCGGGCACATGTGGTAGTAATGGATCTTTCAGCAAACCCCGGTCAATCGTGAATTTTCATCACCCCCACCCCCCCCCCCCATGTCAAAAAGAAAATTACGCCACTGCCCCTAATTGCACCAGCTTTGGTGAAATTATACTAGTTTTCAGTGAAAATATACACCTAACAGTACAGCAGTAATATGGCATCCTTACTGTGCTACTGGTATTATCCCAGTTATCAGGGAGGTGTTAAAGGAGGTGTATCGTTCTCACTTCTCACTAAAAAAGATATGTGTGTTTCCGCCTATTCACAGTGAAGTTTTCTAATGCGGCTTAACTCCACTTAACCACTGTTAACACAAATAGAAACCTGGTTTGGAGCTGATACATTATTAATGGTTGACCGATTTTTAGGGAAAGGTCAGTTACTAACATGTTATGACCTATTCGGCTCACGTATGTCAGGCGGGAATTTCAACTAAAATGTGACTATAGTTTCATGGCAAATATCAATTTTTGCCGCGTTCTGCCACTCCTGTCATCTATGAATTATGATTGCTAGAATGTTCAACTATCAGAATAGGTTTGTTAGATTTACAGGAAATGACAGGAAAGTGCAAAAAGAAAGATAATAGGGGCCTAACTATTGACAACAATCATTGATTATTTTACTGATTTGCAAAAAATTCTTCTAAAAAATATGTTAGAAATTTCTCCTCTCAAACAAAATAGGTCGATTTCCGAAGACCGTTCATCAGATTCTTCATTGTTTCCTTCCTGTTTTTTTAGAAATATACAATTCTACATGCTATTTAAAGCAGATACATAAATAAATATTTTATTTCAACAATTCTTTATGAAAACACTGCTTGTCATGGTTGAATATTCTCAGTTAAAGCAGTGTAAATCAATTAATTGGAGCGGTCGCACACATCCCTTCAAAGGCAACTCTTCAAGTACTTTACCCCTCTCCTGGGGCCATACGGGGATGAATTTAGTATTCTGCCACCACTTAAAATTCGGCACCTTTAACATGCAGTTATTCCGTTAACGTTGCCGAATTCGTAGCCTTTGGCAGAATACTAAATTCTTTCCGACATACGCAGCAGCAGGTCTCCGGTAGACTTCCATATTTACAAAAGGTATATTTTTCTTTGAATTTCCCGGTGTTCAGATATTGGTATCTCGTTCTTTGATCAAAACCTTCTGGGCTGCTGCTCTTTTAGGAAACCAAAAGAATAGGCAATAGTGGAGGGGCCTATGTTCTCCAGAGAGTGATTTTATGAAGTTCATGTTAATTGTTGGCAACCACTATAAATGTATTCTACTGGGTCTAACTATTCAGAAAAGCGATGTTGCCATTTTTTCCATTGACCTTCAGTGACCTTGACATGAGGTCAAAGGTCAAAGCGGTCATACATCGTCCAAAGTATATCGACCTTGGTACCAAAATGTGGCAAATTTCACAAGGAATATTGTATATGATATTTATTTTGTTACTTGAGCTTTTGTTTTCTTGTTATATGCAAATAAGCTAATTAGAGACAATAATATGCATAAATTTGCTGTTATTCAGACCCAGTCCTGTCCAAAGCAAGAGTTAGACCTCATATTTTTGCACAATGTATAGTGAAACCTACACAACCCCAAATACCTTGCTATTTAATGCCCATGGGTAAGTAAACCAATTTTTAATGAAAATGTGCAAGAGAAAATGGTTGATGTAGTCTATATACCAAATCCATGGAAGAATTTTTTGGTATAAAACCGTGAAGCAAACACATTGGACTACAGAAAAAAAATTAGTATACTGGTTATCGTTTCAGTCTCAGTCACATGTGTGATGTTTTAATTATTCTTTCCGTCCAGAGCCCGGGGGGAATCACTGGTCATTGGCAAGGGGATATCATGCGCGACCAAAGAAGCTCAAAGAAACACGTAAAATGGGTATTTTTTCAAGATTGTGCACGATACGTAACGTGACAAGGATAGCAAAAACACTGAAATCTGGAAGAAAAAGGATGTACTTTTCACACTTGAACTTACATTAGGGTATGATTTGGGAATTCTGAGTTTGTATCGTATTCGGCTCATTTTGTGTAAATGAGCTATTCAGTATAGCCTACAAAGAAACAAATTTCTACTTGCTTAGGGGTCAAAACATTGCCAATACTTATTAAGGGTATAGGAGTTTACACTTACCATACTTGTTTAGCATGTTTAGGGGCGTTTTTGGACCGATAAAATTACTTGTACTTGTTTACAGTACTTTTTGAACTCCTTGTTTAGGAGGTGTGGGACTTTGAAAATGTGGACTTTTGGTAAAATAAAAGCAGACTAACCCCCCGAAAAATGGTCCTTTTTGAACATCTCTCACTCACAAAGTGGGCTTTCTTGTCAAATTCATCTAAACTGTTGGACCATTTTATGCACACAATCAACAAAATTGGAACTTTTGGCCCCCTTTGTGGATTTATGTATGTGGGAGGGTGGGGCGATGGCACCCAGCTGCTGATCTCATATATTCTCCATCTCTCCATACTGACCGTGGCCTGTCCGAGCAAAACTAACTTCAAAAGCTTAGTGTATAATTTGAATTATGTTCTGTAACAATTAGATCATCACTTGACGATGCATACTGCAGCAGCTTTAAATTGGTTTTTCCGTCTTGGTCTTTTGGCATCAGAAAGACTTTCTGGTCTTTACAAATTACGTCTTCCAGCTAAATGTCAAACCGTGCACGATCGGACAGCTCAATATGTGCTATATACTTAGAGAACGTATACAATACAACGTCCATAGACACGTATCATGAACCCATCAATCTTAACAGTTTTCTCAAGAGATCTGTGACACGATTTCCCAGAATTAATGTAATGATAATGTGGTGAGGACCATTACAACACATGATAATTGTGGAATCGATCACGGGACCTATACTCAGCAACTGGATGTTGTCCTCCAGTATGGCATAACAAAGTGGTTATATTACGTGACTGGATTAATTTCATACACTCTGATGTTACACAAAGACCAGGGAAATAATGTTTAATGTTCAATGTTCAATGAAAACAAGTTTGTCAAATAAACAGCTAAATTTTAGAAAACCTGTTGTTTAGAACACTAAAAGATTATGTGAACTTATTGGTTGAACAGAATAATTACATCTATGATCTTTGGCTATGTTTCCATGTTAGTCTAGCACATTTTATGGAGCAAAATTGCATTTTGTCTGGAACATTTGTACTAACTCTGTACCACAATCCAGGTTACTTAACCAGGGGCATTTATAGCAGCTATGATGGGGGGTTAGGTAGGGATGACTCTAACTTATCTTGCTTTAGACTAGAGACTATTCAGGTTCTATGGTCGAAAGGATAAAGCATTAAAAACATACAAATGAAGAAAATCACATTTTTGTCTTGCACTTTTTACAAACTGTGTAACACAATTTGGTTTTCAATGGGCATTAATGCCTATGATGCATGGGGGGTTGGGTATTCTCCACACAAGGAACCATATGGACTTGCCACAGACTTCAGTCTCATTTTTAGCCTCTGGTATATCATGACCTTTTTTCGATGGCCAATTTTGTATAGAAAATGGTAAGTTTTCATAATTTTGCTCATTTTTTGTTTGGCAAATTATCAATTTGTCTAAACCTTCTTGGAAAACAGTCAAATTTCCTCAATCTGAAGGTCCACAATGTTCCAAATTTGCTTAAAATGTCCAACTTTTGAGGAAAAAGGCCCAAATTTTGGTTAAATTTGGTCGCAAAATTTTTGCATCTCTGGTATAGGCTATGGGTCCTACCCCCCCCCCCATGAAACCCTGCTCACACTAAAATACCTAGTTTATGCTTTTTGTCTCTGAAGCGATCGTAGTTATTTCACGGATATAACACCGAATCGTTCCATGAATTTATATAGACTACATCGCATCGATTTTCTCTTGCACATTTTTTATAAAACAACTGTGGTTTACTCCGGGGGTTTACTTTACTTACCGCACTGTATTAATAGGCAAGAAATAATGGGGTTGTTAGGGTTCATCTACATTCCAGCTAGCTTGTCCAAGCTGGTGGGCTCTGAGTCAAAATAATGTGCCCTTGCTCTTTTACTATGCTGAGACTTCAGTAAAATAACATGACTCAGTTTCAAGGGTGTGTCTTATCACTATTACATTATAGTGGGTCACGTGTAGGCAACATTAATAGCCAAATCAAATTGGTCACTAATTCTTTCTAATAGCCCCCTTGGGGACTTCAGTAATAGATTAATTGGATCTCCTCCATCCCAATTTAGCTTGGTTTCACACATCTTGGTTTCCCAGTAGCTTGTTCTATGAAAGGTGGGCCTTCATTTTTTCTTCTATTCGCCTACCAAGCCTTGGCACAATTTGTAATTAGATTAACATTTGCTCAGTGCAAAAGATGGACCTGCTACCCAGCTGGTTAGCAATCCAATAGAGGCACCCCACAAGTCACTGGTAACTGTGTATTATCACAAGGGTTGCAGGTCCCGCTCCTTGCAAAGTTTAAAAATTACTTCTCCCATGACCTAAACACTGCATGTGGTCAATACCTTTGCCACTGAGTACATACAATCACTGTGCTGGTTATTCTACACTAGTGGCATGGCACATTTGGTTATTATAATTAGTGTATAGTACATGTTTTGGTAATTTGACTTTTTTCATGGCAAGCAAGGGAAAATTGATTCCTTCCTGTAGACGCCCACACCACTCGCCCAGTTGTTGTAAAAAAAGATTCTATGAATGAGCATCAGAAATTTTTTTTTTTAATTTCACTCTTATTAACCATCACATGAAAAACATACTCTGTATGTTGCATGAAGTTATTTATTTTTGTATTTATAACTTACTCGACTTATTCATATTTCATGTATATACATACATTAATGGATTTTCATTTGTGCTTGGTAGTGTGGTTGCCCAAAAAGGGGTTTTCGCAGGCACCATAAATTCCAGTTCCCCCATGTGCTCAAAACCGCAAATTGTGATATTTATGTTCCATATCTCCTGAAACGTTAGAAAAATTGCGTCACATGTTTTGGAGAAGGATAGAACCATATCTGCTCCAAAGTAATGTGAAATTTTACATTTTTCACACAACTCTTTAAAATTAAAAGAAACCAAAACTTATGTTATCCCAGAACCCGAGTAAAATGCTACTTCAGAGAGTGTTAGTTTTCATTAAAGAGTTTGGTCTCCTGAGAGTAAATTTTCACATTATACTGTTTTTTGTTGATTTTTTCCGGGTCCATAGTGCGAGTAATTTAAAACATGTTTTACTTTGTGATATGATTGTTATGCATTGAGGTCCCACATCAAATCATTGTACTCAAGTATTTGAAGGCATACTCCATGAGAATTGTTCTTCCTGATGTAGGTTCTCAACAACATGCACTGTGCACGTGTGTGTCTGTGTGTGTATAACTTTAATTGCCTTAGTTTTTAACGGTCACTTTCTTTTATTTATGTTTATTCTTCAAAACAATTGGTTTGTTGAATAAAATAAGACATTGGCAAGCATTTGATGAAAAAAAATAGATTTTTTAAGGTTTCTTTTTTATACATTGATTTGAGGTACTTTCTTAGGTTAGGGCTCTACTGTTTGGTTAGGCAACGACCTCCCTACACTGCAAGTGGCATTTAGAGTAAAATACTATAAAAGGCTTAGAAACTGACAAGTATCTGCTTAATATGCAAGATAGCAAAAACTGGTAATTGTATGTCCCAGTTTTCCCAGGCCTATGTGACCAATTTAAAAGGGGAAGCTGTTATTCCCAATTTTTAAAGAATATCAACATGTTGAGTTACTAAGTTTACAAGAAAAATACTGTAAATGTTTACAGGCAAAAAAATTCTCTTCCTGGCAGCAATTCTGCCCAACAAACTCTCGAACACTTTTGGTAGGTTTCTCTCAAGTTGCACTTGATAGGTTTGTAAAACACCTAGAATTTTCGAAGGTTCATACACAAACCATTAAAGGGAAACCAACGATATTTTAACTTGCATTTGTCGTATCGCCAATCTCCATCGAAAACATGCTTGCATGACAGAACAGCAAATCCTCATCTTAATTAGCTATTACATAACGCGGCACTTCGGCAACGTCTACACTTCAGATGCAATCTAATTCATTACTAAATGCATTCCAAATATTCAAAACCGGGTTAGAAAAAAAAATGGGGGCCTTCTTTCTGGAAATGGTCCTTTTGACAGGTCTGATGTAATTTTTAAACAACTCGAAATATTTAACTCGTAATTGGTTGCATTTGATCTTCCTACTAATAATTCCTTAAGGTGTTTGCCAGTCAATTTTATTCTCTGTACCGAGACAATCACTGTAATTACGCACAAAAGTGTGTTTTTAAGTGTTGAATTGAATTAAATTTTTACCACCGCATATTGTAATTTTTCTGTTAATTGTTGGCATAATTGCTGCCATAAATCTTGTAAATTGACAATATAGTTGACAGTGTATGCTCCTTACAATGAAGGTATATGACTGAATATGACGGTTGCCTATAGTCGATTCCAACGAACTAATGAAAACATATTGTGCCTGTTCGTTCAAATTAGTGTTAATAAGAATGACCAATACACTAAATTGAGTTTATATTGAAAAATCTTATGCTTTGTTTTTGCCGTTAATGTCTGGTGCAATTCTAAAAGCAAACGATAACATTAAAGTTTCGCCTTTAAATACAATTTTGGAAAAACAGTCCATCGAGTGCCTGCAAAAACAGGTGACTGCAACAGACATGTCACAACAAGGAGATTGTGACAGGTGTAATCTTAACATATACAGTGTAAAAGGCAATTTTTTTCAAATATAAAATTCTTTTTCAAAAATTAACGCCATTTTATTTTTTGGCAATCAGTATGATACAAAATGGTCAACTGAGTCAGCCTAATTTTCAACCTGCCATGTTCAAAGAATTAGACTTAATGTGTAATGTTTTTCACCCCATGATTATAAATTCATGCAATCACCGTTGCAGTTCCAATGTTTACAACATGTAGTGGTCCTTGTCGTACACAATTGTTGGTATGCCAAATTATGTGATTTATAAGAAGTAAGGAACTTCCAAAATGTTTTCTAGTATTTTAACATAAAAATGTAAGTCAGCCTATGTCAGCGTTTTTAAGAGCTATGGTTTGTAGAAAACATACCGAAATTATTTTTAACGAATATTGAACAAACAAGTACACAGAAAAGAAATTGACACCAAAATAAGTATTGAACTTGCCTGCTGTCCTGCTCGTCCCCCCCCCGTTCAAAAAAACATGCTTAGCTTCTGTCTTGCAACGACAAGAAATACCCAAATCATCTTTTATACAGAAAAAGGTGTTTTCTGCTCATTCACTTTGGTGCGATTTAATCGAAACTGGGGACTTGAACTGATTTTATAACTTAAGTAGTTCTGTAAAACGTAAGTTTTTGAAAGTAATTTTCAAGCTTTGGAACTGCTGAAATTCATCTCAATCAACTTCTGTGAGCAATTTTCAAACTTTCATCACGAACAATACCTTGTGTAACCAACTTACGACCAAAAAATTAGTGCAATGTCAAGCACACTGCTATATAACCAATTAAACCAAATATCTTAACATGACAAATCATTTTTACTTGTAACTTGCTGTCGGCAATGTTAAGTTCATCTGTTTTTTTTTTATCCCATGAGGTAAATGATACCCTATTCTTAGGAAATAATATTATTGTTATGCAGAATCCAATAGGTCTTATGCGTTTTGTAAAAAGTGACAAAAATTGATTTTGGGTAAATTTAACCATCACAACTTAAGTGTTTAAAAATTATAAAAACTACTCCGGCGATCACACTTCTGTTCAAAATGGATTCAAAACTTTGGGCCTATAACAGTAAAGCTCATACCGATTTCATGCTATCATATTAGTAACAAATACACACAATTTTTTCTCACAAGTTTAAAAAATAGAAGGCAAGGAGGGTGTTTTATTTGGTTACGTCCGATTTTTTTTTGTACTTCTTTCATGTTTTTGTTTAAAGAAATGGTTTTTTAAAACTCTACCGTAAAACTTCTAGCTCATTACGAAAATAATAGGCCTTGTCAATACGCCACTGCACAACCCCTGAAATCACGCAGCCAGCAACACCGTACACACCACACGCTCAAAGGACCGCAACACCGTCAAACACAACTTTTTTGAAAAACATTGTTTAAAAAAACGGTGAAGATTTTCAAAATTCTGGATTTAAGATCCATGTTTTGAAAGGCCTATTAGACTACCTGCCAAATCTTCGTTACGAGACAAGCAGTTTAAAAACGTCCCAAACAGCAAGAGTAATATTGTACAAAATCTCATTTTGCCATTCACCGCGGAACTGACTGATTAGAAATTCACCGTGGCACTGTCTTGATTTTGGCTATTTTCGCTGTGCTTCAGGTTTTTCAGGCTTCCCGGGGTGATAACGTGGTGCTACAATGCCCATATGTGGGTATTCCATTCCTAAAACTGACGTCATACCAGGGTACCAACAATTTCCAAATTGATTGCTTTACTCAATTTGTAATACACGGCGAAAGATGGGTCCCAAACTGCCGTATTTTTCCACTTGCGGCATCCGGCATGAAATCGTTGATATAGTAGTCAATTATCCTTCAACAATTATTTCTACCAAACAGCAAGTCGAAATTATTCGAACGATGATCACCCCGAGCCGGCCATTTTATTTTGCGCTTTCGTACGAGTAGCAACTTGGATCCGGGTTTACGACGCAATTTTAAAATCTCGTCCAGCGTAAATTCACACACACACGCTTCAGATCAGTGACGATATGGATGATACGCGGCTGTAATGTGGTAATCCAACAATTAAACAACGGTGTTTCAACTCTGAACTTCCAGGTAAATATTCTTTATAAGTATGAATAATAACTATAAAGACGGTGAAAAGCAGAATAAGCTTGGCAGAAAGATGGAGATGCAGATCATCAATGGAGGAACTGCGGATCATTGATGAAGGAGAGGGATTCTGATGATTCGCCTTCGACTGTGATCTTTAAGTAATTTTAAGACTTAAATAAAATGATTCGTCCTCTCTCCTGTGGGATCTTCATAGTGAATTTCATGCCAATCTTAGAGACCTTTTGTCTTTCTGTCAAAATATGCTTTAAAAAAAACGGTGAAATTTGTATTATTCGGTTGCCTTTTTTAAGATAATTTTTAACATGCCATGGAGGCAACCACTTAAAGGTAAAAAAGCACTTATTTGGTAGATTTGGTTGCCATTGGTAGGTAACCATTTTAATCAATATTTTGGCTTGAATTTATTGCAGTTCAAGTCACAATTTCCCAAAATTATGTTGACCAAATAGAATCCGTTATTACATTGTATGGACTGGGTACAAAGTGCCAAATATGCTTAAATGGGCCTAAATTGTCATTTTTCGGTATATTTGGTTGCCATGGCAACATTTTAATGAATGTTTGACTTTGATTTTATTTCATCCAAGTCACAATTGCCCAAACCTATTATGTTAAAAATATGATGTCTGTGCACATGTATGGAGTAGGGTACCAAAAGCATCAAATATGATAAAAATGGGCGTAAATTGGTCATTTTTGGTATATTGGTGCCTATGGCAACCTTTTTAATGAATGATTTGACTTTGAATTTTATTTCATCCAAGTCACAATTGGGCCCAAACATATTATGTGGCAAATATGAAGTCTGTAGCACATTGCATGGATGTAGGGTTACAAAGAATCCAAATATTGCCTTAAAAATGGGTAAATGGCCATTTTTCGGTATATTTGGTTGCCATGGCAATCCTTTTTAAGAATGATTTTGACTGTGAATTTATTTTATCCAAGTCACAATTTGCCCAACACATGATGTGCCACAATGATCGTATGCTAGCACATGGTATGGATGTAGGGTACAAAGCATCAAATATTGCTAAAAATGGGCTAACTTGGTCATTTTTCCGGTATATTTGGTTGCCATGGCAACCTTTTAATGAATGATGACTTTGAATTGTATTTCATCCAAGTCACAATTGCCCAAACAAATTATGTTGCAAATATGAAGTCTGTTGCATTGATGGATTGTTTTGTGTAAAAATCATCAATATTGCAAAAAATGGGCTGACAATTGGCCATTTTTCGGTATATTTGGTTGCCATGGCAATTTTTTAATGAATGTTTGACTTTGAATTTTATTCATCCACGTCACAATGCCCAAACATATTATTGTTGCAAATATGAAGTCTTGTAGCATAAAGCATGGGTGAGGTTAAAAAATTTAGAATAAAATAACATTTTGAAATGTGCTAGAACGTTCTATTGTTTCTCTTTTGTCTCAATGGTTTACCATGTTACTATCAATATCTATATAGTAAAACACCATAGACTAATTTCAGGAAAGGCCGAAAATTTTAAAAATAATCAAAAATCTGTAACTCTTGAACGCTTTATCCGATATCATATTTTTTTTGTTATTTTTTTATTTCTATTTGCTGCATAGATCTAAGTATAAAAAACCCAGTCCAAATTCATGACAGATTAATCAAAATATGGCAGATAGCCTAATAATTAAAAATTATTTATATCAAATCTACAATTCCGGTGGAAACCAATCTTCCTATCCAAAAGTTATTACGGTTTGCTGAAACCACAACCCTTCTGAACATAAACTAAAGTTCAGATGAGGCGGTGTGAATTAATGTATGGATATGATGAAAAAAAAAAATATTTATGAAAATATTTTAACTTTTTAAGGTTATTTTAATAATTACAAGTAATTCTAAACCTTCAGCTGTGTAACAAGTTAGAGTCTTCAGGCATACAAACTTAGCTGGTCTTGCACATAAAATTTTTTTGTGGAAAAAAATCTGCCAGAATCAATACGCTACTTCTACTCCGTTTAACAGCTACAAGATAACAACACTTTTACCTAAATTTTTATACAGATAGTTGTACCAAAATAAATCACATATTCATGGTTATTTCCACTCCCTAATTAATTTTTCAGTCACGCTTTTGGTAGCAGCTCTGTATAATGTTAATTTGGTTTGAGAGGTGGCAGAGTAAAAGCAGTAAGGCACTATATAGTAAAGTGTTCTGGTTGCTTTGTCTACCGTTGAATGTAACCACCCCGGAAGGTTAGGCCCTAACATCCAGTTCCAGGCCTACAAATTACTGAAAATAAACATTTGCCTAAGTATTGGGACCTTTCAAGAATATGTATGGTTTACTCATTATTGGTCACATGGTCAAGTTTTCACAGCATGTTATCCATGAATCCAAAATGATACCCTGAACTTTGACCTTAGAGTACAGCCTCCATTGAAATGCATACAGTATTCACATTGAGTTGTACCATTTTATAATTGTTGGTTACTTTTTTATAATATACTGTATTTTTTTTTTTTTTTAATTGCTTTGTTTAAAAACAAACTTTGTCGACAACTTTGCTCTTTTTGTTATTATCATTTAAATCAATAATGTAGTTGAAAAGTTGAGCAATTGATATTATTCTCCTGATTGATATGGTTTACCATGTTCACTACTGTGTAATGAAGTGTCCGGCTCAATCCGATTGGTGTTTGTCTTATAAGAGTGACAACCACAAGACACACCTAACTCCTGAGAAATTGGCAAACATGTGTTTCTAATTACAATATTGTCAGGTCGTTTGTGGCGAAACATCATAGCCTAATTATTTAGCCCATAAAGCATGACTGTGTCTGTGGCAGCTATTGTAATGGTAGTGGAAGACAATACTGAGGGAGTAGTCCTTTATTTAGGGCCATGGCCAACTTTGTGTTGAAGATAACAGATAGGCCTATTCATATTTTTTAGTATCGTGACTTGAGGGTGTTGGCTGCAACCTGCAGCAATATTCTGGTTCTGTGTTTTTTAAAATAAATACAATAACACATTGCCGGTTACGTATTACGAACACAAGCGCCCCAAAGACTTGCTTCAAGTCTCAATTCAAGCAGAGGGTTTACAGAAAACTTGAGACCCTACTCTTGCTTTGGAAATAGGAACTGGGTCTGCATAAAGGGCAATTTTATGCATATTTTGTCCCTAATTTGGTTTATTTGCATATACCAAGACCACGAAAGATCAAATAACAAAACAAGATACCTTTCAATGTTCCTTGTGAAATTTGCCAGACATTTGGTACCAAGTCGATATACGTTTGGCCGATGTATGACAATTTTTGACTTGACCTTGCGTCAAGGTCACTAAGGTCAACGAAAAAAATGGCAACAATGCACATCGTTTATCTGAATAGTCAGAACCCAGTGAGTATACGGTTATAGTTGTTGCCAACAATAACATGACTTCACCAAATTTTACTAGGCCGCGCCTCCACTACAGGCAAATGTATGCCACGGAAAAAGTCAATCAATGATAAACTGACTGAAAAGCAACAATTACACCCTGTCCTAGAGCAAAATGGTTTCCAAAGAATGAAACATAATGATATACAAAAAACACTCCGTTATTTCAATCAGCATTATTTAGCAAACTTAAATGTGTGGATTTACAGCCTTGCTTTAAGTTTAAAGATTATTGACAACATGCAAATCAGATGGAATTTCATTCAAAACGTGGAAGTGAAATAAGCATAGAATTGAAGAAAGAAAAGTCCTTGCAGATGGTCAAAACCTATACTATAGTACCATCTGCAGTTGCTATGTGTGAATCAAAGATAAAAGCAGCGGGGTCAAATCATGTAAAATCTTTAACCCAGAACAAGCCTTTGAATTTTGAAAGCATCCTCAATCCTGACTAATCAAATCAGAATTCATCTCAGGTGGGCGAGCATCCGCTTTTGGTGATTGCTTAAAAAATAATAAATTTTGATAGAAAACCAGAGAATTGGTGTTGTTTTGCTTATAATTAAAACATCAATATAACCCTGAGTTTGTATTAACCCCGCATTGTACAAGGGTTCAGTTTCTGTAATATGGGCTATTTAGCGGTTTAATTATTTGAATCCTATTTTCTAGAAGTTTTGGGGAAGAAGGCTTGAATGTTTTCTGCAGTTTGAAGGGTGCTTAATCAGAATGCTAAATTTTGTTCCATTTGGAATCATTTGACTTGATTTTGGAAATTTTTTTTTTTTTAACCCCTGTTGACTCTTTTTACCCTTTATTTTACAAAGTCCCCCCCCCACCATTTTCCCAGAGGTTGACCAAAAATTCTGATTTCAACGCCCTTCGAACTATAGAAGAAAAAACACTTCAAACCTTCTTCCCAAACTTTTAGAATAGATGCTCATTTCAATAACCCTACAACCCTGCCTACTATCATGACTATACTATATGCTGAGTATCAATGTGTTGAGTACGCTGGAGAAAATAATGTCTCACACCGCCTGGGTCTAACCTGGCTGCCACATCATCGGAATGCGCCTCCTATTTTATACTTTCATCAATGGCTGATCGAGCTGTCAGACGTCGCAAAAAGAAAGAGGGTAACAATGAATCTGAAAAATAGTTGTGTAATTTCCATGCGGCAATTCCAATATACGTTTTTGTTTTGCTAGCTAAATCCCAAAACCCTAACCAGAGACCACGGCACTGGTTCGACTTCAGACTCCGTATGGCATGGTGGCTAGTCTTACCGAATCATGCTACAAACGTGGAGGCGATTTTGTACAGAAAACTGTATTGGAAACTGGACGCATGTAAATTAATGAGATTGCTATTGTAGTAGGCATTATGGCCATTGTGTCCATGTCAAGTGTATGCAAAACTCTATTCAACTAACAACAACAACACACCTCACGTGTTTCAACCGAAAAATAGCTGTTGTTGAATTATAACAGCGATCGGTTCGTTACCTGTTATGAGATCTGTCGTAACATATCTTACCTTAAGGTAGCTATGTTACCCAAAATTTAAAAAATATTTAAAAAAAGAAAAAACCTAAAAAATTATATAAAAAATCAGAATCAGAGAAAGCCAGTAGTGAAAAAATCTTTTCAATATCACCTTCCTTTCTCGAGATATTGTCCTTCAAACCTTGGCATGCTGGTTTGTTTTCTGGTCATCACTACGATCACGTCGCAACACGTTAGTGCCTTGCGTGACCAACTGGCAACATAAAGATCACCATTAGTAGCCAAGTGGTCGTAACGCACGTGCTTCATACATGCGGTCGGCCATTTTGCACCGCCACTGACCGGACACCAAATTTGTTTTCATGCTCTGCGACACAATGCGAAAACGATTTCAGCTTCGAAGTGACACTTTCTAGGGTGAAAAAACTCCCCCAAATCGATTAATGTATGTTTTAAAAGAGTCCCCTAATGCCTTACCCTGTTAGAGTTAATGTAAAGTGCAAAAATTGTAGATTTTCAGCTTTCAGTTGGAAAATTACAAATTTCCGACTCCCTTGCCCGATTTCGATACTTGAAAAAGTCGCAACGATACAAACATTTGACGTCATATTTACCTTTTAACGCAGTTAAAAGATCATATAACCCCCTTAATCCAAACACCCATTTTGGGTACGTATTGTTGTTACCCACAAACGAGCTCGTTCACGTAGCGTTGCATGTCGTCCGTACCTACCTCCTACATCGCTACGTGCCTTTCTCTATTTGAAAACCCGGGATTGTGCACAGCCGATCCGATGCGGAATAAGCAAACCAATCATTTATAATACAAGCATTATTGAAAAATATTTACTTTGATGTAAGTCTAAATTATTTTTATATTATACGCACGTTTTTCCTGACTAGTTTCCATTCATGGCTAATCTGAGGATTTTGGAAACGGTCAGTTTCTTACCGTTAAAATCCCAAATTTAAACATAGCAGTCGCCCCACATCAGTGAGTCGCCCCTTGATTGTTCCCGGTTTATTTCTTTAGAATAGGCACGAGCACGCTTAATTTTCGCTGATTACCAATAATTTAGAACATACACCACCCGGAAAGAGATCTGGAAAATGGGAAACCGACTGTGTTTACTAGCTTTCAATTTTTTTCGATCACTTCGTGCCCTTTTAGGGTCAACCTTTCACGGATGTAAGCATGAGCTGCGCACCGTTTGGATTTGTAAAATCGAGCTAGTAGGGATGCTAAGACATCAGAGTTTTCATATATGCACGGATTTCGTGTGATAGAGGACCGTAAGTATACCAAAATTCTTGACTTTGTGGCACATATGGTGGACTGTGGATCCCGTTTTTTTTACTATACTGCCTCTCAGGCTTTGTAGGAAGATAGTAGGGGCTATCGTAGCGGAAAAGCCAGAGCAACCTCGGGCTACCCACAACTCTGCGCGTTCGCAGTACAAAGATGGCATCATTTACTGCACGCGTGAAAAACGGGAGGTCTCGGAAATTACTCTAAAATCAACGTAAATCATCTTATTCAATGGAATAAATGACAGAATTTAGATTTTCATATTATCTGGTGATAGTGTGCATCATTTGACCGCCAGAAATAAAGAAATAAGGTGAGAAAATTGAAGCTGAAGTTTGGTGTATTTTGTGTGTCAAGACCATTGGAAATGTCAATTTTGCGAGTCGGCCAACAAAGCTACTTAAGGCTTATTCACTGGCCACATTTGTAAACCTCAAAATCAAGTCCGTGTTTGGGAATACAGGATTATAATCTTTGTCATGTCGTCCATGTTTGTTGTTTCTGAACAGGTCAAAGGTCGTATGAAAATTATAGTAAGCGGATTGTATTCCATTGCGTGGATACAGGGTAGTTCCAAATCAGCATTTTGTTCACGTCCGTTCTGTTATAGGGCTGTCTACTCATCCGGGTCACTTGCCGATGCTTAGCCTTTATCATCGGCCCTCGTTGGGCAGTATCACTCCGTGACACACAATACTGCGCATACTTTTTAATAAATCCGAATCTTGCTTCCTCGCAGCCCTGGTTCCTCGGAGGTGATAAACACATGTGTGTTTCTACGAGGCCGTTTGCGTTTGGCACCCTTTATGACCATTTCTTTGGATTGTTTCAACCATGCAAGTGAGACGAATAGGCATTCTAAAATGTGCATGTTATTTCCTAACTAGCGGCTACCATTCCAGTCTCTTGCTATCACTTCAGGTAAAAATTTGGCGCATTTTATGCCAGTTTTACATGGCGGTCTATGGGAATCATCACCACAAAATGGCCGCTCTATAACTTCCCCGTACCTCAAAATGGCCGAACTGTGACATCAGCGTAGACAGCCCATAGATAATTGATACGATAAGTGTTGAGCGCCATCCAGATAGTTTGGTAATATGATGTTTTAAAAACAAGGCTCTAGACCACAAAATACCACACATGGTAATATTGTGGTATTTTGTGGTATATGATAGTTACAGAACCTACAATATTTTGTGGTAGTTTGTGGTATGTGATCTTATCATTGACATATAAAGTGTGGTACATTCATGTACATCCTGCAACCGACCCGCGCCGTGTAAGCCTATAACACCAAGGTTCCCCTGGGCCCGCAATTTCTCTTGGCAGCCCTGTACATTGTGGCCTATTGTGCAGCTTGTTGTTGTTTATTACTGTGGTATATTGTGGTATATGATGAGTTACTTCAATTTGGTATAGTTATGATTTATCTAACTACTAAGCATATACCACAATATACCACAATCAAATTTTGTGGTAGTTTGTTTGTGGTCTATGGAAGTGCAACTGTGCAAGTATGATGAAAGTTGTGGTATATTGTGATCTGTGGTACGTCCTCACAATATACAGCCTGCAGTGTTAGGGTTAATTAATTAACAAATTCTTTGTTCATACAACGTTATTGCGTGTATTCCAAGTCAAATGAATTTACTGCGATCCAAATTATTAAATGTTGGAAAATTAATAGTAAAGGCGATTTGTGTCATAGTTGCTATCTGCACAGAACACCCCTACAAATGAATAGGGCCATGCGTCTTGAATTGGGGCCTGCTCTAGGGTGGAGCTGTTTCATATTTTAGAGAAATTTAACATGTTTGTAATGATATTACAGTACTTAAATGTGATTGAATACTTCCAAGCAAGCACTCATTTTAAAGCCTATAGTTAGCTTTAAGTTGATATCAAAATTATTTTGACCAGACTTCAGTAATTAAAATTGTGGAAGTGGCGTGACGTGGTCTAGTGGTTAGCAAGCTTACCTCTGGAGCAAAGGGTCCTCGGATCGAATGTCAGTGGGACCACTTGCTGGATTTAATTCGGAACTCCATTTGGGATTTGATTCGTATAACAGATATTGATTAAAACCTGAATGCCACTTTCTCCATGGTTCATTTGAAATGGGCAAATGACCATGAAAGCTTGCACTACCCATCCGGTGTGTTTCGTGTAGTGTGTTTGAATGTTGCAATATGGCGCTGTTTAAGCTGCTGCCTCCAAGTTGCATTGTTTCTGTCTAGTAATTATTAAGTTGTAAAGTCTCTAGCAATTTGGCTTATATGCCACGATTTGAGATTAAAATAAACCTTGATTATAAATGAATAGGGCCATGCGTCTTGAATTGGGGCCTGCTCTAGGGTGGAGCTGTTTCATATTTTAGAGAAATTTGACATGTTTGTAATGATTACAGTACTTAAATGTGATTGAATACTTCCAAGCAAGCACTCATTTTAAAGCCTATTTAGTTATCTTTAAGTTGATATCAAAATTATTTTGACCAGACTTCAGTAATTAAAATTACGACTAATAAGTAAACGAAGGTGGAGGGTGAAGCACTTGGGAACCGAGAATGGGACACGGTAACATGTAAAGTCTCTGGGAGAATATGAAGCTTAAGCTCTTATTGTTTTTCTTTATCTAAACACTCATTTCATTTACTTGAATTATAATATCAAATTAAACTAATTAACTGCCCTTTAATTTGGGACCATAAATATTGTTGTGGGACTCTAATTTAAATACATTTAATCAAAAATAATTGATTAATGAACACTTTGGATGGAGTATACAATGACACGATAAACCTACAATATGAGAAAACAATTTTATTCAGCCCATTATTTTCTTCATACCATTCAATAAGATAACAACTTAAAACTAATGAATACACTTCAATTCAATGCCCAATTCCATAGACCTTACATTTTAATGAAGCTCATTAATTAATTAGACAAGATGGATGCAGAGGAATTTGACAAAACCTTGCAATTTTAAAGGTGAAAATGAAGGTCTTTTTCCTCAGTAAAAGACACTTTTGAATGTGCCCTGTTTTTAATTATACTTCTATCTCTACAATTACAGATTAGTATATTCATTAAGATTACCAAAATTAATGTTTCTTGATTAAATAATATTCAATTATTCTTAGTTAATCAGTGAAGAACCAGAGTGGAGAAATGAGGACAAGCTGCTAATCGAAACGTGATGACCTGTAAGCCTAAGCCCCCTACCGTTCTGCCATTAGGTTAATTTGAGGGGTATGATTATCAGAAAAAAATTAATCTGAATTGTTTACTTTTAAAGAGTGTTAGATTAGACTTGTGTTATTCTTTAATCCATATGACTTGTTTATGGCAATTTTTGAGCATGCGACCCTGAAAATTCATACTTGTCATAACAGTAAACACAATTTCACTAGGGTTATAACCCTATTAATGTTTTACATTTTAAATGAATGGTTTATTGATTTACTCTGGCAAATCTTGATTGTGCTTCAGCAGAAGCTACTTGGAAGAAGTCTTAAGCAGGTCCTTTAGGACTTTATATGCAATGTATTTTTTGATGCACTTTTGTTACCGTTTCTCCAGAAAAAAATCATAAAAAAGTTTTACTTGGGGTATCCCTGTCAAACTACAGTCTTTTAGATGGGCAAGTATCTCTAGTTTACCTAAATAGCTGTTTTTTGGATATGTGGCTTTGGGTTTGATGGTGATGCTACTTTAAAAGAAATACCCTTTTGCCTACTTTCATGAGTAATATATATATTTTGAGGCAATAACTGCTTAAGACCTAACCCTACCTCTCTGCAATTTTGATAGCATATTTGGGAAGATTGGACAATTTCGTTCAGAAAATGTTTACTTTTCATAGGATAGCATGTGAGTTTGGAATTATAAAGGTTGGAGCTACAAAGTGATGCGTGATACTTGAAATTTGCAGACGAAACGCCAAACAAGGCCCACTTCAAGACGCATGGCCATAGTCACGTCTTTGATCCCAAATTCCATCTGTTTCCAATCATCTTTACGGTTCTTATACATGAAACATAATCTTCAATCTGCGCGACGAATGCACACAGTGATGTAGATATTGATTTAGTATATTCGATAGTTGTATGATTGTGTACAAACTTGATACATGGGTGCCGTAAAATTTTTCACAAATTGAGATTTTCCACAACCCACATGAAGATCGCACTCCAACCTACCACCGTAAGCATCGAGAGATTAAACGTAATAGGTATCAGTTTGATATGAATAGAGGGTGCATGTAAGTGACAAAACGCATGTATTTCACATGACAAATTTCGTGTGAATGGCAAGTAGATTAAAGTGCTGGTTACATAATGTTTGCATATCTATTGTTATTAGATCGACTCCCGAAAATGAATGTCCATCTTGATCTGATTGTTGGTATGCTGATCAGCCCAAAAGGAAACAACAATCAGCTGAGTAGAGGAGGACGTGCTATTCTGCTTGAATTATGCGTCTAAGGGCTTCGGTAATTTGTTTAGATTCTGGATGGTAGTTAGGTGTTTAGGGAGGTTGTTCCAATCGCCGCATGGTGGATAAAGAAGAGTGTTCAAAAGTCTTGTGCTGATAACTGAAGTGTAGGTAGTGAGGTTTGGAGCGTATCGTGAAATTGTGAAGTCTTAGATCTTAACCCAGATGGTAGTTTGACATCAATCTGGTATATAATCTTGTGGAAATTTGTGAGGCGTTGGATGTATCGTCTGTCCTCCAAAGTGGGGTATAACTGCTTTAGGAGAGCTGTCAGTATATTTGATTGTCCCACCTATAATGTTGGTATAACACGGGGGCTCATTATTTGTACCATCTCGATCTTGTGTTTGTTGGCAGCAGTAAAGGCGTCCCCATACAGATTTACACTGCGCTCTCGATAGCTACCCTCCCGAGACCTTACTTTTGCACAAATTGTTCTCATTGGGGCCCGACCAGAAACCTCGATACCACATTAAAAATTCGCTACGCGAAAATAGTCAGCCGATAGCGCGCACTATTTTCGGACAACTCACCGCCCATGCGCGTTGAGTCGTCCTTATCAAATTGTTTCTCAAATGGTGAGCATGCTTATCGCTGACGCTACCGGAATAAATCTTTACAATTGCCGGCAAATAGCTGCACTACTGACCAGAAAGAAACGTCAATTCGCGCACATAAGTTCCTTAGACAAAACGTATAGCCTAAGAGTTTTGGGTTATTCGGACGAGTTAGATGTATTTTCGATGTTTTATATGCCGTATACGAATTGTATTCATGTAAGAGACCGCCTATCCTAGCCCGAGATTTGAGCGGTAACCTCTGGTAAATACATCTATCCTCCGTCTTTATGACGAGGACGTTTTCCTGACGAAAGGGTGATTTTACAGCCTTCTCTCACCTGTAATTGAATTCAGGCTAGGGCCAGGAAAGTGTAAACAAATTCTAGACGTATATACCGCCACTGTTGAGTATTTGTATGGTAGGCCGTCGTGCCTAAAAAAAACGGTGGTTTTTATGATATGCCGTTTGGTCCCAAAAAAGGAGATTATTTTTGAAGTTTTATGGTAAAAAAAGATCCTGATCGGATCTTTCAGGCTGATATTCCATGTTTTAATTTCGCCTGTGGTTCCATAACTCATTTGGTGTTGTGCCTTGTGCCCCCTGGGCTCGCTCCCACACCCAGGGGGCCCTATACCTAGGGGTGTGGGGGTGTCCATGGGGTCCGTTAGAGGGATTTTGGGGCAGGTAGAGTCAGATGGGGGGGTCACCCCAAAAATGGGAAACAATGCACTTAGTTTGGGTTTTTTACCGAGAGTCTCCCATAGACTAGGGATGTGTGGGACGGATCTAAAAGTTTGGGACCCCCTCTCCAAACCGAAGTGGGCCAATAATTAAGGTATTCCTTTCAGGTCCTGGGTTCTCCCGTTGAGTCGGGAAGGTGGGGACCTTTTCCCATCTTCTATCCCGGCCACCTCCCCCTGGTATTGCTGGGTCCCGCGGGGAGGGGGGTCGAAGGGTCGCTGGATTTCTATAATCGGGGCGGAAGGTCGGGGCTTTAAGCCCCATGACCATCACCATGATCGGTTCAGTACGAGTCCACCCCGACCCCCCCTCTCCTTGTCGCTCCTCCAGGCCCGGGGGGGGGGGGGGGGGAGGGGGGGGGGGGGGATGATGGGTAGCTGGAGGCCTTTAACTTGAGGCGGAAGGTCGGTGCTTTACCGCCCCATACCATCCCATGATCGGTTTACATAGAAGTCCGCCCCTATCCCCCTCCCCTCCCACCACAAAGAGTAGGGACTTGGGTACGAAGTCGGGACACGGTCGAGGTTCTCTCTCCCGTCGGGCTTACAGGGGACGAGGGGGGCCCCCTTCCATAGTCGGGTAACTCTAAGGGCAGCCCCACGGGAACCCGGTCGAGGATTTAGAGCTTCTTTCGGGGGTCGGGTTTGGTCCAGTTTATTTTGGGGGGTAACCATCGCTCTCTTACCCCGGTACTAATTCTGTCAATCTTTATTCTATTTTACAGAGGACCAATCAAGCGACACCATATGGACTCCAACCAAGTTCGGTTGCACCATCGATGAAAAAAAGTGGACAGACGGCGCATTGACAAGCTTTGAGTAGTAAGAAAACAGCCCTCAAGGCCAAAAGCCCAAGTCCCGGGAGAACCTGCGCAGGGAGGCCGTCGCTAGGAACATAGGGGACACCAGTCCCCCATGTGGTCTCTCCGACGAAGCACTCCCGCCCGGGTTGTGGTATCCAGGGAGGGGGTTTTTTTTCCCCCTTTTTTTTTTTCCATCAGCGCGCCCCCCATGGGGGAAGCAGCAGAGGAATAGGCCCAAGGGCTCCCCCTCGACCATCCTGAGTCCGCACATGTCGATCTCCCGCATCTTATCCCTGAAGATTTCTCTAAAGAAACTCCCCCGGGTGCGCGGTCCCAAAGAAGGACCCCCCCCCCGGTCCGACCCACCATCCTAAGCTGGGCAGGTCGGAAGACAAAAGAGATCCAGTGCACTGACGCGGCGTCTGGCCGTCCAAGATGCCGACCCAAAAGGGCCCGCCGACTTCGACTCTGGTCTGAGGAGGCTCCCGACCAGGGCAAGGCCTTGAATTTTACAATTTTAGAATTACATGCGCCAGTGCCATGTAACTTCACAAATTTACATGCACAATGTGAAAGTTTCTGCACAGGTTAATGTCTTTTCCAATTTTAATCATTTCAGCATTCAATTACTTTCTATGTAAAGCTAAAATTGCACAATTAAATTTACATGCATTTGGTGCATGCCGGATACAAAAGTTACATGCACCGAGAGAAAGTTACATGCACGTTCGTTGGTGCACCTGGGTAATTCGAAGCCTGGACCAGGGTGATCCCTGACCAGTTCCCTCGAGGGCAGGCCCCCAAGCCAGCCCCAGGTCGAGCCCACGGTCCAGGCAGGCGCCAGTCGGTAAAAAAACCGGGGGGACTCAGGGTCGGACCTCGACCGAGGTAATCTCCTGGACATCTCCACTCTGAGCGTTACTCTTCGAGCCCTCCCCAAGGTCGTGCTCACGGTCGGGGGATGCCCATGTCGTGGTCGGGACCAAGGTCGTAGACCCGACCGGGTCACTTCCTGGACCAGCTCCCTTGAGGACAGTCATTCTAGGCCATTCGGTAAGATCTCACGGTCGTGGGGGACCAGGTCAATGGTCGATAACCCAGGTCGGAGACCCGACCGAGTCGCTTCCTAGACCAGCACCCTTGAGGACAGGCATTCTAGCCCAGCCCCAGGCAGGTCGAGCTCACCAACGTCGGGGGGAGGACCAGGTCATTGTCGAGACCCAGGTCGGAGACCGAACCCCGACCAGGTCTGCTTTCCTAGACCAGCTCCCTTGATGACAGGCATTTTATGCCAGTCCCAGGTCGCGCTCCCGGTCGTGGAGGACCAGGTCATGGTCGAAACCCAGGTCGGAGACCCGACAGGTCGCTTCCTAGACCAGCTCCCTTTAGGCAGGCATTCTATCTAGGCCAGTCCCAGGTCGATCTCACGGTCGTGGAGGACCAGGTCATGGTCGAGACCCAGTCGGCCCGACCCGGACCGCCCCTAGTACCAGCTCCCTTGAGTCAGGCATCAAGCCCCAGTCCCAGGTCGAGCGCCGGGCGGGATTGAGCTTCAAAGGCCGGGACAATCCACTTCCTGTTGTCTGGAGACCCCAACCCCGTCACCCCAAAGGGTAACGGAATTCCTTAAATCTATGCGACAGCTGGCAAAACCCTCTGTCATGGGTCAGCTTTCCCTCATCCTTGAGGGAATGGAGCCGACCGGAGGGCCTTGCCTCGCAAAAACGCATATGCTCCCCCCCGAACGAGCTGAGCTCGCCTGCTAATAAAAAGAGTCGCTCCCACAGGGTTATGAGGACGCTATTTATATTAGCATTGAAGCTAGCAATAGCGAGCTCTTTTCGGGGGATGAAGAGGCGGCGTCCACCTCCACCTCGAAAGGGGAGAGGATGGGCTGATTCCGCGGAGGAGACCCTTCCCGCCCTCCGTCGAGGATGTGTTGGCGACGTTCCACCCTTACAAACGACCCAACACAGGCAGGTCGGAAGGGAGGGGGGACCCGAACCTCGGGTCGTAGCTCCCGCCCGTAGTATTCCAGGGCGGGACCAGGCCGTCGACCCTGGTCGGCGCCAGACCCAGTCCCCGATCATACGACATAAGAGATCCTAGCATGCCACCTTCCACGTCTAGTGGACCAACCGTAGTCCTCGCTCCGACCGTACGGTCGACGGTAGATCAATCCCAACCTCCGTCGGGCCCCCATCACAAGGGCCTAGACGAGAGAAGGGTTGGGGGTCCGAGCTTAACGCCGTTCCCCTCTGTAAATGGCAGGTCCCTCCCGGCGAAACCGTGTACCTGCCCCTCATTCCTCCACAAAGTGTTAGGAAGCCAGGCATCGACCAGCCGCAGAGCCTTGCCTGCCCCTTGGGCGAGCCCCTGGGCATCTATGCACAGGGTTTCATCAACCTGCAGGCGACTCCGAACTCACGGCCTCACTCCCTCCGCCGGAAACCCGCCCCCAGGGTCGGCAGTTTTCCCCCGTGGCGGAAAATTCCTCCCCACAGGATCTCAACCACCGGCACTAAGCCGGAGGAGCCGAGCCGGAGGAACGATGCGCATGGATTACGATACCCATTGCAGAGACCTGGGGCTCCCTATAGAGGGTCCCGCCATCGCCTACGAGTCTGTGGAAGTCAGTTGCGTGACCCGGCTGCTAACGCCCTAAGTTCCGGCCCCATTTTTTTCGGGCGGCTCCTCTCGGCGCCGTGCTGGCGGTTGGAGTTAAGTGCCCCGCAGGTGGGGTCAGATCTCGGTGTGACAGCCCGTCCGCCCAAGCCTCCAAAGCTCAATGCCGTTTTAATACCTCTGTCCAGGGATCTTAAGACCACATTGACCGTACACTCCGATGGGAAGGTGGACAGGATCCCTTGGTTAGGACAGCCGGCCGAGGCGGGAATAGGACACTCCC
>JAMKCH010003166.1:0-44660 GCA_023653785.1 Ophioderma brevispina
TTATGGATTCTTCCATCGTCCCCCCGGCTTCGACTTTTCGCAGGATCAGTTGTCAGTCCTTGTTAGTCACTAAGTGTCCCTAGGAAAGGGATCTCTTCTGCCCTGAAGACAGATTTGCTCTTGTTCACTTTAATGTGCTAGTTCCGTACAGCGGATGAGCACTTTCTTAGGTTTGTGTCATGGTCAAGCGAGTGCAGTTTCTTCGTGATCTGGTCCTTTACCGTAGACTACAATGTCATCCGCCACACACAATACCCCGGGCAAACCCTTTAGAGGAGGTGTGCGAATGGGTTCCAGGGCTACATGCTCGATACTAACAATCTCTGAGAGACTTGTCCAAATGGGCCAGAAGGCTGATGACAAGTCAAGTTTTGAGAACCATTGGCATCTGCAAGATTGGGCAGAATGTCTCCACACTGGGAATTGGTAGTGACTCTCTTCAGTGCGCTGGTTGAGTGGGCCTTTCGTGGTCGATGCAAATTCTCATTCCACGGTGATAAGTGTCATCACCTGAATGGCTTTGCTACCAAAAGATGGGGTTAAGTTCTCTTAAGTCTTTGAATTCCACAATAAACATCTTCTGGTCCTTCGGATTCCTAAGTTTGAGCCTTCAGTTGCATGTGAATTCCACCACAGACTTTCCCCACTGAAGCTTGGGTCGTTTTCTCAACTAGCCTTGTTGGTTTGACAAACTTCTCTGGAATTAGATTACCTTCGCACCACCGTCCACCTGAAATTTACATATTGTCCCGTCTTCCCGTAGCATATCGGCGAATATTCCCATTGTTTCTTGTGTTGACTGTTTTTTTTGCAATTTCTCAGTTATTTCATCGATTAAACCTTGTAATCTGTGCTTGTGTCTGTAACTTGTATCACTGCACTTGACTTTTAAGTTGTCTTCCTCTTCAATGTTGTATACTTGTGCTTTCTTCTTGCAAACTACTGCGAAGTGGTTCCTACCGCCACATGGCTTTACAGGTTTTCTTGTATGCCGGACACTGATATTTGTCATCTGATGTGGCGGCTGTCCACAAATAGACATTCATAGTTTTGTTTTTGAGTGCTGTTTGGAGTGGCTTGTTGCTTTCTTGTCATGCTTGTGCTTGGTGTTTCGCGCTGCTCTGGGTCTAGCTGGCTTAGACCTCACTTTGTGTACGCTGTCATGGCTGTGTTCGCTATCGCGAAAAGCTTTCATCTGCGTGTCTGTTTTCCATCCGCGCTTTTGGCGAATATCTATACTCATTCAGTGTCAGCTTGCGTTTCATCCGCAAAAGTGTATTTGCGTATGTTGTTGTCAAGGATACCCACAACAACTCTATCTCTTATAAGAGATTCGGCGAGGCAATTACAAAAGTTACAAGTTTTTAGCTAGAGTTCTCAGAGCTGACCATATGCTTCAAAGTTCTCCGGGTGCCTGATCCTGTTTGTTGTTGTTGACGCTTGCTGTGTCCTGCGGTTGTCGGTCTCCTCAGCGGACATCGCAACTTTATTTTCGCGCTTACACTTTTTAGAAACCTTCCTGCAACAGTTTTTACTTCAACCGTAGCCCGTGTTTTAGCGTTTGGTTATCCCTAAAATCGGCGAAAAAAACTCAAATCCCTCGCTGCTACCATTATTAAAACCACATGTTTAATGGTGACATTTAACTGTGCACAACATGGCAGTGTTATTGATAACACGTACATGTGACCCTTGCTTGACCTTACGTAACTTCAGTGCATGTACGGTGCATGTACATAAACACTAACATTACAGTTGTTTAATTGTTTTGATTTTAGAGTTTATTGTAACGGGTGTAGGCATCTTCAGCCTTTTGACTGTCCAGCTGTAAAAATACGCCTTTTCCCTGGTATATTTGATATTCTTTGTATGTTTGTTGCTGGTCGTGAAGACGAAACAGCCCGGTATTGGCATCTGTTCCTGATCTGACAATCAAAACAATCTGTCACAGTGACTGAATCACTCACTCACTCACAGTCGTATTGAAAGGTGTTGACCCCGCGTGTTTCTTCGTAATCTGTGTGGTCAGGTGTATGGGGCGACAGTGTGTGCGTCGGCTCGCACATGCTGGGGGTGCATGTAGCCCTAAGAGAAATCTAGTATCATTTCGTTGGCTGACGAACGCAGTCGAAAAGGTCGGGTTGTGACTATAGTATTTAACTGTAAGTATTTATCACTATGGGGATTGAAACAATTTTCAATTACTTTCACCCTTATCGATAGCTCAAAACTGCTCAATATCACGACGTGGTCAGGGTTCGTCAAAATTGGCCCATATTGGCATGGAATATCATCCATATGTTGAATTCGATCCATCTCGGCCCCAAACCAACTCGGCCCACAGTAAACTCGGACCAAGTCAACTCCAATCATTCTACCGCATTACAAACATTTAACATTTAAATATCTGCCGCTATACTAAGCAAACATATTTGTTAAATGATTCATTGAAATCAGGAAACACAATCAGTGAATAATGCTGACCCCTAGAGATACAGTTGACATTTCTTATTCCTGAATCACTCAACATGCTGCCTTGAGCAACTTTGGTATACCATTTCATTTTGGTGCATGAATATTTTAAGCATTTTAACAAAAAGACCTAAAAATGACCCAGTCCCAAGATGAACTCTGACCTAAATTAATTACAATAACGCCCCCCTACAACTAACATCAATATGAAACAAGCATTTACAATAGTTTGTACAGATAGCCGGGGGGACCTACAGACTGACAGACAGCCCAGGACAGACGGATGGAGCAGTATAACAAACACAGGCTTATACAGCTATGTTGTATAAGCCCCAAATTCATTATTATTCTGAAAAAAATAGTGTAACCAGGCAAACCTTGATTTCGGTTTAATGGCAGAAATGATACCAGCTTATATGAAACCAATTACCTAATTGATGCATGCAGACAAACATGACCATTGAAGCAGTTTGTAAATTTTCAATTGTACCTCTGACGGGTTTGAAAAGGTAATTACATCAGTGATCTCCGGACAAGTTCAAACACCATCGTCCTCATAGGGTAATGTTAACAGCACTGATGATCACACTGTACTCTATGCCTGGCCATAGACAGTGACATCTTCACAAATACTATTAGTCGAAGCGTGACAAAGTAAAGAAAGAAGAAAAAATATTTGAAAAGAAATATATAACAATAACAGACATTTGGAATTCTATACCTTTTAAAATATCAAAACAAATTTCACAATATTTAAAAATGACAAATTCACCCACTAATCTGAAGTTTCTGCTTTCAGTTTGATTAATACTGACTTTCTTTAAAGGGTAGCACGTTCCGATTTACTCGGAAGTAGTTCGATTTGATTATCAGAATGAAATGGCCCGTATTTTTCTTTTTTCATTGTCGTCGGAAATCTGAGCCATCAAATCCATTCATTACTCACGATTACTAAACCAAAAAACGCTCTTTTAAGATTTACCAATCAATATTAGCACAGTCTTTAAATAGGGGCTTTGCAATATGCATTCTTCTTATAACATCAAAACGCAAGTTTGTTTAACGGTCTTGGTGGGGCGTCGTATGTGCCAAGTGCCGGCTCTCATATGAAGTAGAGGGGGGGGGAACACAATAGACATAAATGGAACAAGCAACTATAAACAATGGAAACTAACAAAAATGTTTAAATTACAAGATATACAGGTAAATTTGACGGGGTTTGCGTTAAGGTAAAAAAGTGTTGTTCAGAAACACTTTGGCATAGAACTACGCAGGATTCCGTTTTCTAATGTGTGTGAGTGTGTGGGAGCACTTGAGCGAGCCTTGTGGTCGTGGTGTGTGTGTGTGGTGTGTGTGTGGGCGTGCGTGTTTTGCTTTGCAGCCAACTGTTGATTTTTTTTCAAATAAAGGCATCCGAAAAGGGCCGATTTAATGGCACTATACATCAAATTTGTTTTCACATGGATATGTAATTAGCAAATGTCTGAGAAAAATCTTCATTCTTGGACATAAAACTGAAAAAAGAGACTTACTGGCTTTTTGTGTCATCGCCTATGATGAACTAAGCATTATTCTATTAAAAAGCAATGGGTCCATTTTTTGATCCCGGTTCCTCCCACTCGTATAGTCGCACGGTTATTTTGTTGTATGTTACTTGATTGAACATTCAGTGGTTTAGAGGGATCTACAAGGTAATCAAAAACATTTAAGTCTCTGTCGTTATAACTACCAAGATTACCAAGAGTTTCCTATACCAACACTGATTTTTGGAGTCAAGGGTATTTTGACGACTGTTAAGGTGACCGCAAGCAGCGGGTTTTATAACACAAAATCTTGGGTAACCAGATCGACAACATCGGACCCCCCCTATTAGGCATTAAACGTGAAATTTTGGTTCAAAGAAGAAAGCCCGGAAGAGAGTTCACATTTTTGTTTTCAATTCACTAGTGAAATTTAGGCTCAGGGACAAACGTCCCCCAATGTGGTATACCATTTATTAACACAACATTGTTTTGTGGACGAATTTAGTACATATTTTTCTTGTACTCCAAAATGCTGGACCGATGTAATGAAATCCAAATCTGTAATAAGACGGTTTTGCTCTATGGAGGGAAAAAACATATATAAAAAAAATTGGACCATGTGATCGGATAGTCAACCTTCAATTTATCAAGACTTATAGGTCAAGACAAGAAAGATGCTGAAAGACAGACAAATATTCTCTTCAATAGTCTGTAAACTGAGCATCAAAAAGTCTTGCACTAGCAATTGAGTTTGCTTTGAAAATCCATGCCGCTGCTTTTGGTCATGTTGAGTTTGGTAGTTTGGTAATGGAACTATTGGCTAAGTTCCTTCTAAGTGGGCTAAACAAAATTAAACATGACATTTTTTTGACAAAAGGGGGACTCCCACCGAACCATAAGCATGACAGAATCTCGGCTTTCTCATTGAACCTATATTCAATTAATTGTGACGCGAAGAGGTAAAAACATGATTTTGTACGCCCATAGAGTACAGTATAAAATAATATTGCGTTGATCAAATGAATGTATGACTATACAATCACAGGCTGTCGAGGCTGGAAATAATCCACATTATTTAGGTATTAATGTTCTATGAGGGATGGTTGTGTGTCAATGCATTGAAATTTTATTTCACGTGATCTGTGTGAAGCGCTAAGGTTAGTCATTTGTAATTAGTGTCAAGTTCTACCAGACAGAGAATTAAATTGGATAATATTTTTCCATTTTATTCTACAGTGACTCATAAGATTACAAGTAGGTTGTTATTCATAAACCCATAATCGAATGTGTCTAAAGCTATAACCATCAAACTTTTTTTTTCAGGTTAAGTTCAAATGCAATAAAAAAATTGTACATTTAAATCATAATATGCGTTAGGATGATCAAAAATGCAAACAAAATGGGTATACTGAAAAAACTTGCTTTCAACCAAACCTTTGGGAGGTATAATCAAAATTGCATGTTACAATTCTGATTGTAATAAAATTGGACTTTCAATACTGAATTGCTTGTTTTTCCGGACCTCCATCACCCTATTGAGTCACCAATACCATGTTGCATGTCAATCTCACTAAGTAATAGGTATAGGGCATGAGTTCAGTGATATCATAGCTGAGAGCTTTACAGGTGCCTGGTCAGTAGCAATCACCCAGTCACCTATGGGATTACTCATTTCATCACTTTGTCGAATTCAACTGTAATACATTCAGATCCTATTGCCAGTGAAGGTAACCTCCCATTTCAATTGAATAGTGGATGCATCCTGGGCCATGACAGTTGTAATATCCAAGTTTCTGGTGATTCTACAAAGGTAACAAGACAAAAGTTGAAACACAAGGTTTTCCTCAATAACAACGATTTTATAGGAGGAAAAGCATTCAAGAAGTTCATAGACCCAGCAAGGAATAATGTGTTTCATTGGCACTGTTGAAACATACAATGATTGTTTGGAAAAACAATTTGAAGACATCTTTGCACCCACCCCCCCCCCCCCCCCAAAATTGTGTAATAGTTAATGCAAATCTTTTTGCCCACAAGGCATTATAATAATACGCATTACGATATGGCAATAATATAGCTAATTCATTCTTGTACAGAAATTATACTCATTTGTTTGACCTACTAAAGATTGTTGATTATGAAAGCAACGATTGGAATCTGTATCCTTAAAATTCCCTAGCAGTTTAGCAGTAGACACAAACGGACCTTGCATAGGACTTTCACAATAGATATAGTTTGCTATATTTAGGTCAATTTACTGTTAGCATAATAGTAAGGTTCGGTCATCCTTCTGGAAAATTTAGAATGTATATATTCCTCTTGAAATGGGCTCAAATCCTTCCATGCTGTTCAGAGAGTAAAGAAATACATGTTATGTAATCTGAGTGACTTTTGGCGGGTATAATTAAAGTCGAAAACAGGGGGCTACGGGTCTATTGAGCTCAGCACTCCTATCCTATGCTACCTACTTGGCGGTATAAAGCAGAGTATAAAGTATAGTTATTTCCTGTTGCAAAATTGTCAACTCGAACGATTGAAACCAATTTTGAATAACAAATGTCGTTGCAAACAAAAGTTGTAGAATAATATTCGGCTCATTCTGCCCATCATTTCTGTGTAAGCATTTTTAAGTATAGTAATTTGCACAATTTATCGGAAAAGACCCCTCATGACGTTTGACATAATTTTGTCTGAACAATCCATATGACCCAACCCTTGGGATCATAGATTGATAAACACCACACATTACATAGATGGTGATTTTATGACATCCAGTGGACGCCAAGGCCAGATATACATTTTTTAACACAAAAAACAATGAGCCTTGTACACAAATGATCCTGTTTTTTTATTACAACAAAAGTGATTAAGAAAAAATCAAACATGTGGGGGTAATTAACATACAACAAAGAATGTTTTAGACTTCTACCATTTTTTAGGCTACTGCCCCAGAGTTCCTTTCAGTGAGTGCTATCTATAATCACACATATCTAAGACAGGCATTACAAATCGTCAAATAAAATAAACTATATGGTGTCAATATTTTGTCTTGCAACATCTCTGGCAAAATCCGCAATCTCCCTAAAGTAGCTTTTCAGAAATGTGTCCACATTTGTAAAAACATTGCATCATCTATATAGCATTAGGGAAATTCTATTTTTCTCTTGCTAATAATAAGGTACTTTCCCTGCTATGGGAATCTTTTTTTCAATGTTTACATACGAAATAAATGATATTATGATCACAAAAAAAAAAAATTTGGATGATTATATGGGGAAACAATTGGTGGGGTAACTTGCTTAAGCCATGAATTACTTCAGTCGCAGCGAGGCGATGGCGTGCGCAATCCCCGGATTTGACTCAAATCAAGTATTACGCATGCTCACTCGCAGAAATCGCTCGCTGCGACTGGAAGTATATCAGGGGCTTTAGACTTCTGGAAGAAATCCCCATGTTGCCTTCACGGACCAACCATGTCAACTTTTGTCAATGCAATTAAAAAGACGTCCCTGCATAATTTGTTTTACGCTACGTCATGCTCAAGAGGCAACCCATTAATTTGCTGTGCTAGAAATATTGACAGATATAAAGATAGATTACGCATCAAAAAAGACAAACGCTCGCAGTTGCCTCAAGCGGGGCTATAGCATTTCAAATTAGACACACTGTAATGTACAAAGTCCTTAAAAATAAACTTACCTAATACTAGCAAATGATATTCACCAACATCACCTTCTATGCTGTATTCATTTTGAGTCTGTGTGTTGGTCGCATTTACACAAATATTTGCCATTTGTCTTCTCGTACAATGTTCAGAAGCGTTAATATGCTTGTCCTTGTCAAGATCAGTAGGGTCAGGTTGGGTTCAGAGATTATAATTTTATCAGGTGTATCTTTCAATAATTTGTTTATCAGTCCCCATACCAAGTAATGACGTTCTGTAATTGCCTTACACTGTACAGTTGAATTGCACCAACCATTAAGTTCAGCTGATGCTTCTCCCGGTGCAGTTATGATCCTACCTGGAGCTAAAAATGCAAGTTTAACACTTCAAGTGACCAAGGGGGGGGGGGGGGGGTCCTTGGACCCTCAAAATTTGTTTCGCGCTGGCCGCTTTACGGTTTTTCGCGCCGAAATTTTTTTGTAATTGTCTGACTTTTAATGCGATTTTTTCATACCAAAAAAAATTAAAATCGACCAACCGTTAATGATGTTATTATGAGGGCCCATGGAACCCCCCCTTGGGTGCACTAACGGAAGTCAACTGAAATATAAAAATCAAACAAACCAGCAAATTTTTGTTTGCTGATATATGTTTCACACATACATATCAGTAACAAATAATAGCAACATTAAAACTCTTAACCTTTATGTGCTGAAATCAAACAATTTCATTGTAGACATTGCTAAAAAAAGAAAAAACCGTTACTGTAAACGGCTCTGGTGAAAAATGACTGTGTAGTTTTGCAACAACGTTTAAATAACAGGATTCCTAAACTTCAATTTTTTTGTTAATATATGTAATTTGGGTCTTCTAGAGTAGATATCTAACATAAAATAAGTTTTTTCAAAAGTTTGATGTTAAAAGCGCAAGGCTCATTTGAATTTTCCGTCGTTTTGGCCCATTTTTTTCGCGTGTTTTGGAAAACGCAGCCCAATTTTGCAGCCCAAATAAAAAAATTTTCAATTTTATTGCTGATTTGGGGTTGTCTTATGACCTTCGCATTGGTAAAAATTTTTCGTACAAACTCCCCCGGGAAGTGGTTTCCTTGGGTGGGGGGGGTCCCCATGGAACCCCCCCGCCCCCCCCTTGGCACACGGGAGTGCAAAAACTCTTGTCACTTACGTGTAATGATTGAAATTAAACCTTTACAGGTGCATTCTTTGCTTTAAGTCCTCGCGTTAGTAATATGCATAATCTTATTTATCCAAACATGCACGTGTTGTCTTCTGACATGCTAAGCTATAGGAGGCGCAGTGGCTACGGCGGGGGGCGGGGGGCCAGGTTGCCCCCTGAAGACATTGGCCGTGACAAAATTTTGCAAAAAAATCATGCTAAAGCAGCCGTGTTTAGCCCTCTGGCCGGGAAAAATTGGCCTTTTGACCCCCCTAAGAGGGAAAATTTTCAAAGACTTTGGGAAACATTTGCCCCCTCAGGCGGTGCATGCCCGTTACGCGCCACTGCTAAGGCAAAAACCACGCTTCAGCACTCTATAAGGCCGCTTTCAATTATTATTTTTATTTTTACCATGCTTCTTACAGATTTGGCTGACGTACAAGACACAGCGGTAAGAGCTTCCTCGTACTGGGTTGGTCGTTGGTTACCCACTGTATAGATTTTGATTTATTAACAGATATCAGTGCTACAACCATGCCTTGTTTCCCTTATAACACGAAGTGTATACGGGGGTCCACGTGGACCCACATTTTGTTTTTCGCATGGCATTTTTTTGTTTTTTTTAACGTTAAATTATTTTGGCCCAAAATTTTCTGTATGTGTCCTAATAATAATAATAATAATAATACAGAGATTTATATAACGCGCCTTATGCTATTGCCTCTAAGGCGCTTTCACAAATGGCCTGCTGATCACTGTGGCCCAACCATACCATAAACATTTAGCATCATTTCAAGGGATGCAGCAGATCGGGATCAGCGCTTTCCTTATCAGCAAACAAGACATTGAGATAACCATCGCAGCCGGACCAGCTTCCCAAATATCGCATGGTAATCGAGACAACCAGCGGTTTAAGTCTTGTCCAGTGAAATTACACGACAGCTGAATCTCACAGGGCTCGAACGCAAGCCTATACGCATTGATGAGCAGCAATGAGTCCGAGCACTTACCTGTTGAGCTATCTTGTCCGCTATATCATTTGCGCATATTTTGGTGCATGGGGAAAAAATCGGCCATGGCATTATTATGCTAATTAGCATAATTAAGCATTTTTTGGTTGTGCTATTCAAATTTGTTTGGCCCCTTAAATCGTACTCGAGTAACTTTTTAAATATTTCAGCAATGTAAATGTATTATGTTCTCCTAGTCTGAGCCAATTTTTTGTGGGAAAGTGGTTTTTCATTTTTGGCGGGAGAATTGGTTGTGTGTTGCAAAAATCGTTTTGCACAACCATTTTGAATCAAGTACAGCCGATTTTATTTTTTTCCTGTTATGTGTCGTTTTGATGTCCCCCCCATCAATCACCAGAGTTTTTGGTAAAAAATTAATTCCACTTGCCAAGTGGGTTTTCAGAGGATCCTCCATACACTAACGAGTGCACAAGACCTTATCACTTAAAGACACATCAATCAGTGATCCCCCGAAAGAACAAAATATTTTAAATGTCAGGAATGGCTTTAAAGTTAAGTATAAGCCTGTAGAATTCTCATAATTATTTTCAAGCGAAAAATTGATACGTTACGTGTTGTATTAGTGTCCGAACGGACAGTATATATAATTACCGATTTGGTCCTTATAAAGCTGTTGGTCGTATACAACTTGTGCTTGTGGGGTTATGTTGATACCATAAACTGTTACAAACCTGCAAAAATCTGATTTTTGATGATTTTTTTCGATTTTCTGTTGATCAAATCACTGATAGTGCCAAATTCTTCTGTGTGTTTGTAAACAGTTTAATATCCTTTCAACTCATCTGACTTACCCAGTTGAATATGAAGAGATATTGGACTAATTTCTCTGCATCAGAGAAAATTTTCAAAAATTGTTTCAGGGAGCAAACAAAAGATACCTTTAAACATCACTGTATGAACCGCCATCATTTCCAACAGAACTCCCCTTTTGTAACAAGTGGTAGCTGTACATGTGTATTCTCCAGTATCAGTTCCTGGCTGTAAATTGTCAGATGCAATCATTTTCCATCTTCCTCCATCAAATGCAATTTGTTGTGGTCTTCTCAGGTAAAGTCAAGTTACTGAGTTATCTATTCATTTGATGGCAGGTTGACTCCTGGCAATGTCCATGTGATATTAAGTACCATTCCAGGATCCTCTCCGGTGTTTCATCACTAACTATAACATCAACTTTCCAGGTCAGCTGTAAAAACATGAAGTTGATTGATTTAATAAGCGCTCACTTTTTTACATCTTGCTTACCATATATCAAAACAAACATTCATAGGCAGCAAATAATCTCCAAAAACAGTTGATGGCGATCTTAGTTATGCTTCCCCCGAACAAGATTATAATATTTGATTTTGTTTTATTTTGTCAACCAAAATCTGAACTCCCCAATTCACTTCAAAGACATGCATGAGCAGAATGATTGTCAAAATCAGGTTGCAAGTGTAAAAACGAGTGACAATGGTACATCATCATACTAGATTATTTCTTGTATTAAGAGTTCCAAAATTTAGAATCCCCTGTTGTAAAGATGGGTGGCTAAACAATTGAAAAAAAAGTGAGCTTTCAGCTGTTAGCCTTCAAATGCCTTTTGGGAACTGAAATGACCTTTTTTGATTCTAAGATTGATATAGCAAGTGATGCAAAAAGCGACAACGCTGCGGATTTTGCACCAATAATAATTAAGAATATTGAAGGTATATTAAACTTATATTTGTTATTAATGTTATATTATATTGAAGTATTCAATAATTTAAAAGATTGACGAGAAATAAATTTAATATACTCTGATACATTTCTGATAAATGCTGTATTCCTTATCTCAAATATGGCAACACAATCCAAAAAGATGAAGTTTAGTATCATTTAGAAGTTTAAAAATTTCCTGTACAACTTCAAGCAAGGACGTTTTGACATGAGACTGCATTTTATTTTGTGAATTTTATGCTGTGAGATAGAGACATATCTTTAGGTGACAGGTCAAAAAGAAATTCCTAAAATTAACTGGGGGGGTGCGAAAGGGTTAGAGGGGAGGGACGTTTCATATAGAAGTCCCATTGATGCCAAAATGGAGTAATTGCTATACATTCCGTCAAGCGCTACTGCACAACATCATACAGCCATGACGGAAAATCAATGGTAAATCAACATGTAACCGGTTATAGGGCCATTGCCCGATCATTAATAGTCTCGTCCCCAGAAGTCCCAAATTTTACCGGAAAAAGGACCATTAACAATTACATAAAAAAAACATACATTTTTTCTCTTTTACCTTGTGAAACCTTAGGATAAAAGATGTTTGGTTTTTTGAAGTTATTGAGCGAAAACGTGTCCAATTTCCGGCGACCACATCACCAATATATCTTCACACAGTAATTCAAAGGGGATTTATAAAGAATGTTTTTAGCTCCCATATCAAAATACATTGAATACCAGTGTGAAAAAAACTTGATAGCCCTCCTGTAATGTATGATCTTAAAGTGAACTATGCCCTTGAATGGCCTTTTGATCTTCACAACTGTTGGAGAACTGTACCCACAAATAAGCTTGAATTTCACATAAAATATCAAGTACAAACTTTTATTGTCACTGCACCGAAAAGCTGGTAAATTAAACAAAAGTGTATATACCATTGACACAAAAAAGAATATCCTGAAAACCATGCCCTTACTTAATTTTTATGTTTCACACAGAGGACACATAATAAACAAAAAAACCCAGGAGCTAACAGACATTTGTAACACATCTCAAGTCAAAAGTTTGAGTGCTTGAATATGTTAACAGACTGACAGGCGACCTGAAACGTGATTCTAAGTGCAGCAAAGCAATGGTTGCCTTAAGAAGAGGGGCCAAGACAAGGTTTGTACAGGGGTCAAAATTTTAAATTAATCCACTCATGTTGAAAAAGTATACCATGTTATTTGTTGAACCACAAGAGTTTCGGAAAGGTATAGTTTGTACCATATCCAATGTAAAGTTTAAGATATAAGCTTAAAAACGCAAAAAAAAAATCAATAAAAGGGTCAATTTCAGTTGTACAGGGGTCAAATTTCCTCCAGTTTGGGGCAACCGGCCGAGTGGCAGCGATGCAAAATTTGTTTTGTTATCAGTACAATAGCGTGTCGGTACTTCACAAATCCGTTCCCCATCAAAAAAATCCTGGCTACGCCATGGGAGGAGGCAGCTTTGGGAAGTTTTATTTTTTTTGTTGGGGTTTTTTAAAAAGTGTTTTGTTTTTTTGTAATTGGGGGGGGGGCTCAAGGGTATTTGAGCCCCCGCCAACATTATTGGGGGTGCCCCCCAATGCCCCCCTCCGCTTCCTTAGCCTATGATATACGTGCAGTAACTCTTGTATTTGTTCAATAATATTTCTCTACTGGCCTAAGATAATAGTTTTAGACAGATGTCAGAAATAATTAATAACGACATTAAATAATTTACATACTTACCCTTGTCCCATTCCCGGTTTTCAAACACTGGATACGGTACAGCTTCCATCCCATGATTGCAGTCGCAACCCTCTACACATGTGGCATGTTTCATTACACTGCAGCCATATTTTATCAGGCGTTCATTCTTAAGGTGAACAAAAGCATTTTTAATGGAAAAAAATCAATTTTGTATACCACAAGTACCCAAGCAACTATTTTCGGATTGGACGGATTGATAAACTATCATATATGTGTACAAGGGTACCTATGACCCTCCCGAAGCCCACCTGATAGACAAAAATACAAACATGCCTTTGTGTGACGTCACAGTGGCGTCAAACTGACGTCATGCAAAAATGCACAAATCTACAAAAACCTCAAAATTCATGGTTTTTCAAGCCATTTTTTCAAGCAAAGTTTGGAATGTTTTTGGCCATGAGTTGTGTCCAAGTATTCGCACACATGCTTTTACTACAAATAACTCAATAAATAAGATAAAACATAGTGTAACTGTATCCTGCACAAACATCTACTGCTGTTTTCCCATGTTAATTTCATGGGAAATGCTTTCCTTCGCCGCAGGCGCGAGTATGTAACGCCGCGTGATAACCGTAAGTCCGGTTTGTTCAAAATTGTCTTAAATCGAGCGCAGCTTTCAAGAAAAAAAATCATGTAGTTTCGTCGAGAAAAAAAAAAATTAAACAAATAGGGTGAGATACGACAAAAAATGTCGGGGGGGGGGGCGCATTCCACCCCGGGGCCTTTGTATGTTACCGGCGCAAAACCGCAGTTATACTTGGGAATTTGGATGAATTTGAACATTATGAACTGCAGAAAATATATTAAAGTAGGTTATAATTTCACATAATTGTATTTCCATTCCCCTATGAACTGAAATTATAAAGGGTATAATAATCCATTTATACAGCCGTAAAAAAACTGGGTTTGAGGTTCCACGTGTTGAAAACGTTAACATCTGTATCCAGTCCAACTACTCCAGTATCATACCTACTTTTGGACAAAGGAGTTGCCACACTTTTCTTACCGGCCGATAAAATCGTCCCCCTCTCCCCCGGAAACCAGGTATCATGTATTGGAAATCATACACTTGGTATGGATATTGCCTCATTTTAGTGACCCGCATTGTATGTTGGAGAGCGCGGGCGAGTCGGTGGGTGCTTGCATGTGGCGCAATTTACCAAAAACCGGTTTCGAATCCCGGTAGGGTCACTTGCTGGGATTTATTCGGGTGCCTCATTCGATTTAATCTGTAACCCGAGCTATTGTTTAAAACAGAAAACGCCTCCTCCATTGGTTCACTTGGACTGGTGAATGAATAATGAAAGCATCCCGTCCTTTCTGAGGGGACGTTAGCCGTCGTTCCCTGTGTACAGAGAGTCACAAATGTACATGTACCTCGCAGTCAGTGTTGAATAAGAGTATGGTGTAAACCCCTGACTGTACCCCAGCTACCACAGTCTCAAGCGGGCCATGTCAGGAGCGTCCTTTCATGGATACACGCGGCCCTTTGGATCAGCTGTATCAGTTTAATAAATCCTGACAACCATGCCATTACCAATGACGTGTGGATCCGACCTAAGAAGAAGAAAGAGGCCCCGCGCCGCTTTCCTTCCCTGTATTCTTTGGTCGACCCCTTCCTCATCAAACCACCCATCCAAACTCAAGGCGCTTCATCATCCCCATCCACTTCACACCACTCAGTGCATCACATCACTCTCTCTCATCTTCTCTAAAACCCCCATTCAATATTTCTCGCCCAGACACATGTTATGTTTCACTTCCGTACCAGATCCCCGATATTATACACCATTCCTTTTAATTCAAGGAATATATTCCCGGGTAGAAACTACTCCATATCCCCATGCACTCATCATTCCCTAAACCTTACTCTAAGCTGTCATAAGCCACTTCGCTCCAGCTCTTTTCTTACATCTTCAACACACCCAACATATCTGCCAAACTTGGGGTCACTTTCTTTATCTTTGTGTATCTCCTATGGACCACCACACTGAATTTGCGTGTACTCACTCTTCCCACACACGCCACACGGATCTACCTTACTCACTGACACTTCCCTCCATCCCGCTCACACATCACTTTTTGTCTTTCCCTAAATTTTACCTTCAGTTCAGTCCTTCATCTTAAAAGCATCTTCCATTCCCAACTTTTCCTTCATTCCCTCCATTGTCTCACTTATCAATCCCAAATCATAGCAACAACATCTCGCTCATCACACCTTCGTTTTCACTCTCCGTAACCACAACAATCACAATTGCAATATCACGGTGACATTTCCAACATGATCACACCACCTTCACCCAAAGTCAATCAGTCTAACTCTGCCTTTTGCTCCTTCATACAACTCATCACCGCTCTTACCGATTGCCTCTGATATACCGCCTTCCTCATCGCCCACATCCCATCACTTTGCTTCGGGACTCTGTCAAATGCCTTTTCGAACCCAAATTATGTACATTTCTTTCTTTAGCTTGTATTTTTCTTGCAACCACCATCCTCAAAATAAAAACACTACTGCATCCTATCGTTTCGCTTCACTTTTTTACTACCAAAAACAAGTCAGGTATAAGAAATCCCATTAAGTACTGTAACAGATATCGCCAACCACCATGTTACACACCGTTTCAATATTTCCCGCAGTTAAGGGGGAACATTTATGTCTGTTCATAATGTTTAAAATGGATTATCATTCTTTTGCTTTTGTATGTCCATTGACATTCTTAATTATCCATTATTATTTAATTAATCGGATAAATGCGGTTCTTTACAATAACTGAATTCAGAAAAAATAGGGGGGAAAAAAAAAAAAAAAAATTTTGGGAGTTTATTGCTATTCCATCAATGTATTTAATGATTTGGAATGTCAATTGATTTGTCCTAAACAAGAGTTCTGGTATCTAGAAAATAATAAAACATAGCTTATTAAAGTCAGTCGCTAGGAGCATCGATAATGGTCCAATTCGCCGCCCGATTCGGTGTTTCATGATCCCGTTCATTGCGAGAGATTAGTCCAATCTGTTACATGGCCGAACAACTTTACGATCGAGCCTCAAACATGGTACTTGAAGTAATTATAAGTATTAATTATGATTTGGTTGAATATTTAATTTGATTTTGAATGAACTACACCTCATCGTATTTTCCAGAAAAATGACATCCGATCATTTTATTCTTTAATCAAAAATGACAATTTTCAAAATGTACCCTTTTAAAGGAAGTCAGAACATGCCCCCATTTCCACTACCCCCTGTTTGTTTTACTTAACATGTGAATTATTTTGGCAACTTGTATGTTGATATCAAACTGCAAAAGCTTTCTGTTGGCGCTAACCTTCATTAGGGTAAAGACATTCATTCACATCCACACTTGTTTACCGAAACTCTAAAAAACATCGAAAATTCTCGTTACACAACGTCTCTCCATATACATTTGCACAGTGTTCATAATGACTCGCCTGCGGTCATTGCCCTCAATGGCGCGCGTGTTTGAAACAGGTAGCCTTGGCATGCTTGCATTAGACTTGGGTTTCACCTGGCCTTCTTTTGTCAGTCATAAAAAGCCGTAACCAAGCACAGCATAGTTTTAATTTACAATGCGATTTTAATTTTCATGAGACTACCCCGGTAACACATAACGTTTTCTCGACTTTTGCAAACGTTACAAAGTGGCCAAACAAAACCAGTCAAAAACTGACACGTTTTGACAACGTTTTGCAACGTTCAACCCACCGTCCCACGTAATAAGTACGTACTAAAACGTCTTTTTAAACGTTTGAAACGTGATATGTTATCTGGATGATGTGGTCATTGGAAACTTTTTATACGTCGGACGACGTAATATGCAAACACGTTTCGCACAACTGTCCATAACGTCTTATAATTAAAACATGCCAATTCTAGATGTATAAGTATTTCCCAGAGTTTTATTTATTTTTGAATTGTCTAAGGCATCGAAGAATTACCCATTACCCGATTATTCTATGAACGGAATAAAGCATATTCTACACTAACGGGAGCATGCGCACTGGCTTTTTCTTCCGCTGCCCGTATTTTCTATTTCGCGGGGGCTTTTTCCTCATTTTGCGTCGAGTCCTCCGCGCATACGCATTTGGCCCAACGCCATCCGCCCCTCACAGCCCTTTTTGTCATGTTGGTGAAGATGCCGCATAAGACTTGCCTTGTGTACGGGCGCGGATGAGAGGGGATTAGTATTGTTATTTTTATTATAGTATCAGTTTTTTGTTATTATTAATTTGGGCCTTTATTTGGCATGATTTTCAACGTGCGTTCAAATTCTGTCCGCACAGATGGTGTCTAATTTCAGTGGGTAATGAAAAGGGTCACTTAATAGTCCCACTCACTTTTGAAAAAAGATACCACTCTTCTAATACACTTCGAGCCTATATAACTATAATTACAAGCGCATAAATTGTGAGTCGTCTAACTGGTGTAGTGGTTACGTATTTGGGCTTCCACGCGAAGGGTCCCAGGTTTCAATTCCCGTACGGGTAAGTGAGTAATTTGTGTCTGTCAAAATCAACTGGTGGTAATAACTAGTAATGCTTGATAATTTCCTTGCATATACAGATCAGATATAGTACGATTACCTTTTTTTTTCTCTAATAACGTGTTAATTAGGAGGCGATTAATCAATTTTTTTGCACGTTCATCATAACGTTTGAGAAACGTTTTTTAAAATCGTTCTTACGTTTTATGCACGTTTTGATAACGTTTCTCAATCGTTTAATACCGTCGTATAAACGTTTTGAAGACGTAAAAGTGTCTACAACATTCACGTGTTTTTTAACGTGATAGAATGACTTCTTTAAAACGTTGACACATTTTAAAACACGTTTAACGTGTCACAACAATACGTCATTGGCTAGCTGGGTATGTTGCTAACCCCATCCTTGTTTTTAATCAACCTATCCCAGCAAAATTAATGAATTGTTTTTAAGATGAAGGATGTGCTTATTTATGTTCCGGTCCATAGTATATAATATGATGCAGGTATAACCTGAGAAGCGATCGCTCAGATACCGTTCATTCTCTCAAATTTGCCATGAAAATGCATGCAAGAAATTCCATAAATTACCGTTTGGAAATCCAAATGCCCAAATCCAGCAATCGTGTCCGGCCCCTGGTTCAAGCTCATATATTCTTTATAGGGTGCACAGACTACCATATGTGCAAAATGTGCTCAAATAGCATACAATAGCTCTGTGTCAATAACTCATAATTTTCCTCGTGAAGTACGGAATTTTGCTGTGATAATTTGCCTAAGCCAACCAGCAGCCCCTGACAACATATAAAAGATTCAGAATTTGTCATCAAGATCTCGCTTTTTTACGTGTTAAACCGGGGGAAGGGAGGGGGGGGGGAGGTCGTATTATTTGGCATCCCTCATAAACTTAGCACTCTATATAAATCCCAGTAAACATGTATATAGTTCTATGGTGTTAAAGGCAGTCATGATACGGTAATTTTTCTATCATAACTGTGCGAAAACGATTTAATGACTGTTTCAAAGCCACGCCCATAACGAATCTTATAGATGATGTGACATTTGGTTTATGTGTTCTGGCGCCCACCTGTTGGTGTAAGAGAGAAACTGGCAGGCAAGCACTATACTTTGCATGGGAAATTCTGTTTTTTTGGTGTAACTTTTGTTTCCGAATTAAAATACTCTAACTTTCTTATCCAAGCATAATAGCTAACTACCATCGTGCCGTTTTGTGACCATTTAATCAGAGATTCTGCAAGTAATTTAAACCAGATTTTATGTGTCTGTCACAGAAACTACTGTGATAATTTTGCCTGCCATCTCAGCAACATAGGGCGTCCTGACTGTCACAAGGTGACGGTCATAGGTCACATCATTAACGTTAACTTCACTTCACAAAAAATGCGATCAACTATACAAATCAGGTCTTGGAAAGGAAATTTGAGCAAAATGTGTGCGATATGAGCCACTCTCAAACTCGGTATGCGTGTTGGTGTCAGGGGGGTGGGGTAGGACACGACCTTCTCATTTGGGCGTAGGGGATTTCCAAACGGTAATTTGGGGAACTTCTACGATACGTGCATTTACTATGGCTTCTCGGTCCCATTGGTCATTAAAAAAATCATCTCTTAACCTTTGTGTTTCAAAAGATCTTAGTAATATCATGATAAATAACAAAATTTTGAGTTCAAAATCCGTCCGGGTTACTGGATTAACCCCGCTGGCTGCAATATGTAAATTTCCAATAACGGTCATTTAGATTTAAATAGCTTGACCAGGAGGCCTAGTCTTTCGGTCAAGCCTGTGTGTGACTGTTCGACATGCGTAAGACGTGTCTCCTACCTTAAGTCTTGGAACAGACACACCCGAAGTTATGCCGTGGTGAATTTGCTGTTGCTTGTTAGGTGGCATGTCCTACCCCCTGCGTTGTGTTGGCATGAGCGCCGTAGTCTCGAGTGCGTTTGTATACGTTCGTTCTCGACCTCATATGAGTCATAGGCGTGGAGGACCCCAATACTGAGCATGATGAGAAAAAAAAACTAAATTTAATAAATACGTTCTCAGCAGTCTAGGGATTTTTGAAATGGCTCGAAATTGAATTTTCAAATGCTTTTTCTCTTCTCCAAATTTCTTCTACGAAGTAAAAGGATTGGCAGAACAAACTGCTTGCTTTTTTGTGTTTTCATTCAGTCTATTCCCTATAACATTTGCTTAAAAAAGCTCAAAATTGTCTTCTGCCGTAGGTAAAAATTGAATTCATTCATCAAGCGGTTTTGTGGAACCAATCAGGCATTTAAGCAGATTAGGGATTTTTTTCCATAGAGCTTTTAGGTGCTCGGCAACCCCAAAAACCAACTCTAGTATCGAACATAGGGGGCCGTTCCTCCCCCTCCCCTCCGCCCCCCTCCCCCCGTGTTAAACCAATGCAACGTCTAAAATTAGGATTTCTTGTCCGCCCTCCCCTGACTAAATTAGGATTTAAAAGGAGTGCCATCTATGATGAACAAGTTTCAAAAAAAAATGAGCTATCATCTATTAGATTTAGGTAAAGAAATACTATTTAGAAAAATATCCTATAACACAGCACCCTCAGTATAAGCCTTGTCAAAAGCACATCCCCCAAAAGCGACAAATGTACCGATGTACCATAATTAGATAAAGTGACATGAGGGATTTTTAGGATAAATATTTCTCCTCTCTCAAATTTCACGGATCGGTTAGTCTGTTGTAGAACACCTACCGAGAAGTTTTGGAAGGTTTATTGGACCAACCGTGCAAAAGAAACCACAGCCTTGTTTTGAATGAACTTGGCCTGCTATTGTGATCGTTCCCCATAGAAAACCATGCTTTGACTTTCTGTCGTGCCGACAGAAAATACTAATCCTCACTTAACATAATCCGTATCCTGCGGATTCGCTTAATTCAATTCAGGTGTGATCTCATACATTGGTAGATCCTTCCAAATATGTAAAAAACATAGGTTGGAGAAAATTGGGGCGGCGTCTTTTCTGGAAATCTCCTCAATCTCTTAAAAGACACTTGCACATTTTGAAAAATAGTGCGCCCTCAAGAATTTTCAAAATCGATATTTTTGTCATTGTGTAAGGCTTTTTATATCCCAAAGCCCCTCGCCCAAATGATTAAGACCAAATCAATCTTCCTATGGGGTAAACAGAACGATTTTAATATTAACGTCGCCGGTACGACCGTTATCAGCAGGACACGAAAATGGCGTTTAACACAAGAACACGCACTCGCCTTATGATGTTTCCTCCCCATTCCTCCCACGCTAGCACACTGTTTTGATCGGTCTATAACCGTGTTGTGGTTTTTTTTTTACTATCAGTGTATACAAGTCAAAAATATCATGTTATTTACACATTTGTTGCTTAAAGTTCATGGAAAACTTAAAAGTTGGCCTACAAATTACCTACCTGGATGTCTTTATCCTCATCTCAATTGTCCCTATCTGTATTTTGGTATGTTATTTTAACAAAAAAATGACATGTAAAATATATCTCTGTTCTTCCAATGGCCTAACTATCATTTGAGAGCAATTGAAGACAATTTCTATTTTTTGTGAAAAGTTCAGTCCGTGTCTTTAAAGGGCCACTATCAGAGATTTCCCTAGGAGGGCGCCCCTCAATTTAAAAAAAAAAATCATCTGTTTTTTGCACTAGTACATCATTCTTGTCCCTTATACTCGCACTGTGGGAAATTGCAAGCTTAAATCGAATTCCTCATATAGCAAATCACAACTTTTGTTATAATTCCGGATCCGCATTTTGTTTATACACAGTATCTTGTGGGACGTAATACTACACGTAAATGTTTACTGCACGTCAAAACAAAATTCGATTCATCTCAAATTCGGAATTGTGCATATTAGGTTACTATCCTTTATTACTCTTTTTCATTATTACACAAAAAATAATATTTCGAACATCTCTGAGTCAAGTTTAAGGTAACCTATTAAACTAGCGATTCACAAAGTTTCGATGGTGGCACATTTCATTTATCACAGGCATAGTGAGTTAGTAATTCATTACTCTCATTTTCTAGGCCAGAACGGGTATCCCATTATTCTGCCCTAGCCTTTTTTGGGGTGGAGTATTTAAACAAATTTCTTGACCACAACATGGCACAACGTTTGATTACCTTTTTTGTGTGAATTGTCTTTGACGCTTCGTGTAGGCCTCCCCAGTGTCAGTGGTGCTCATTTTTTTTTTTGGGGGGGGCAGCCTTACTTGGTATTTAAACTGGCCACGAATGTTTACCCAACTATAGACGAATAGGCTCTCTTTGTCGAAGAGTAAAAACTAGGTAGAGCCTAGGCTGGGCCTAGTCTAGGCCTAGACTGACTAGTAGCCACCTCTCTCTAATCTATTCAACGGGATCAAGGCCCATATCAGATTAAGCCGAAACGTGGTTTTTAAAACAAAACACTATGTACGTAGTCTTAGACAAAACTACACACACTGTAACAGCTCCGCTTCATTTCTAGCTAGGCATTTGTACTGTTATACTAAGTCCTAGCCTATCCGTGGCGGACCTCAGTCAGGCCATTCTACATGCATAGATGATATTGTGATTAACATCACAACCGGCATGGGCCTGATTGAACATTGTGATGTCCAGGATAACTCTCCCAGACTGAGTTATTTCTATAATGAAAAGATTTCCTAGCTAGACTAGTTGAAGTCTAAGTCAACAAGAAACGCTATTTTCCAGTATGTCCAGCGTGTTGCCATAACACGTTGTGTAGGCATCTGTCATGACATCATGGTAGTACTCTCACCGTCACCGAGTATCACACTCCCATTGAATTTGAATCACCTACAAAATCAAAAAAGTAATTTCCTTCACTACTGCAGTAGCCTAGTTTACAATAGGCAATTTGCAAGCATGGAACGGGCGTTTTGAAACTTCGCCTTCACAGTCTGCACTGTGCTGCTGTAAGCAACTAAACTAAAGCATGACAAGGTAAGGGTGCCGATTACCAGCGACCTACACAACTCCGTGTTCCGCGACCATGTCCACTCAATCAGATCAGACTTTTGCCATGATGGGTTGTCATGATAAGACTCCTCAGTTTTTCACTTTGAATGTATTCTTTCATCATCACATTTTTCTTGCCTACCGCCTGCAATATATATTGTCATGATTGTTTACCACTGTGTCGTTAATCCTTGACTTTGTTTCCCTACAATAAGATCAATCTTGAAAAAACGAAAAAGTTAAAAAAATCGTAATTTTACAGGGATGAAAATTATTTTTTATATTGATTGAGAAAAACTATTTAAATAATTTATGATTGAGCTTTAATTATTCAGTTTATTGTATAATTACGACATAATCTAGTTGTCACAACTCTACCTGTCCATTTAGGTAGTATTAACCTTATTTTCATCATCTCCTATATTTAGCTTTTCTTTTTTTCAAGATCAAGCCAGCAATATCCTCTTGATTTTTTTCTCTAAACTCTTTTACTAACCTCACTGTTGGGCCAGAGAGCTATAGTCACAATGCGTCAATAGAGTGTTTGTTGCGGAGTTGTAAACCATACTGCGCATGGGGACATCGTAAACACGATCAAGTCTATTTGTTTGAGCTTCCCCTAAAATATCGAGTTGTTTAATTATTCCAAGTATAATTTTTAAATATCACAACACAAACATTATCATAGGTTTATGTGAGTAAACAAGTACATCAAAAATGAATTTGCGAGAAAACAAAATATACAACAGAATGGGAAATCAAATAATATTGTTGACTATCGGACTACATGAAAACTTCAATAAACAATTAAAAATTTTAAAGAATGCGCGCCCCTGTTTTCGGTACCCGTCGATTAAGAACTCCGTAGGAGTTAATGGTGAGAACGAAAAGGGGGATCACATGAGGGTCGGTATTTTTTAAACCTGGCAGACTATAGAATTTTTCAATAGCTGCAATACGTACAGGATAACGCATTTTGTCCTATAAGAGCTTCGCTTCGCGCTCGCTATAATGTAGTGTGTAAGCAAGGTTTGGCACGTTAAATATTATCATGATCAATTAAAGATAATATTTTACACGGTTTGTTAAACGTGTTTAGTAAAAACTTCTAATATGGTTCTGTAGCTGTTTACAGTTACAACAAAATAAATAAATGTATTAAAGTTCAAAATAACCTGAAGATGATTTGTGGGTTTAAGAGACTAGTTTTGAAAGTTTTTAAAAGGTTGTTCAAAATGTATGGAATATTCAAAAGACTGCTAAGCTGGAAGCACCATGACCAGTCATGCATAATTGCAAACACAGAGAACCGATTTCTGCATAGCTAGGACTGTACTGTATAGGACAATCTTTAAGTGAAATATGCCATACGCCCGGAGATTTTTTGGACCTGGAAGTAAATCTGTATCCGGGATGCCGGGTCGATGTAATGTTAATATTTGGTAGATTTTTGTCAAGGCTCCCACCAGAGCACTCGCCAACTTCAGTTTTACTTCCGGGGTGTATAGGGGCTTTTGTAATTCAAAGGTGGATTATAGCGTGAAATACTAATAAGTATTTCCACGGCTAAAAGTGATACCCTAAACAAGTATTTGTTTTCTTTTCTAACCCTAACGGTAGCATCTTTGTGTCGTGATATACCCTTATACTTGCTTTGCTTTACTTTCAATTTATACAGTATTTGAATATTAAATGTGAGTATACCCTAAACACGTACACCCTCACATCACAATTTCAGGTTAAAAAACTACATTTTTCTTCCATAATTTGCCTTTTTTTGAGATCAATGTACGCGCGTACATCGCTTGTTGGAGAAAATGAGCTGGGGTTGAGTATGCCTGTGGGTGATGTTGTAAGGAGAAACAAATCCTCAGCGGTTCTGAATAATGATGATTTGCCTGGTTTCCAGAAAGTAGAGACTTGGTAGAGAAATCATAGTTATATACTCTGCTCATTTAAATGCAAGAATTTTACCATGTTCAAAAAATACTCGTCCATCATTGTAGATTTCACATAATCAATTTCACATACTTCCGTATCTTTTTAATATTTTGTGACAGATTTCCGTAGGGTAAGTGTTAACGGTAACTACGAATGCGTTTTTTCACAAAGTCCGTTATATATACCGGTTGAAGAAAATATGACACTCAACATTGCATACTGTAAAATCATTGATATGCTCACTACTAAAATGCATTGCATTCAACACATCAATCTACTCTACTTTGAATTTGCGCGTTTCTCGGCTATGCGCCGCCCAGCCTATCTTATAAATTGGGGGGACCTCACATGACCTTTGACCTTGGCACAATGTTCTTTTACCTTATCAACAAATGAGGATCCCCACTTGCCACCTATGATTCAAGTTGAAACTTCAACTTTTCAATGGAGGGTTCAATTAAAAATAACATTTTAGTGATACATATTTTCAAAGTATTTTATTACTGTATTCATTCCCAGTATAGAACAAAAGAGTTATAGCTACAAGCGATTATAGTAAGTTATACATAATCAAAACGGAGACGATAAAGTCATCAGGCAATGATTAAACGCACACTCGGGCAAGTTAAGCATTCCATTAGTCAGAGAAAACAAAGCGAGGCGCGTTTTTTCCAGACAATGCTGGACACCGATGGCTGCACTGAACCCCAATGTATTTGGCGATTGCTACACGTCTGTTTAGTAAACCCAACATTTTTAATCCAGACGTTACTCTTTTTGTGAAGGGGTACCAAAGACTACCAACATTACGACGAAAAAATTGTCTTACATGAATACGGGTGGCAACATTAATGAGTTTCATTTGATAGATTGGTAGTAATAAATTTGGGTTGTAGCCAGTGTGCACAAGAGGCATCATATCATACGGACAGGAATTTCAACTATGAATGATTTCATGGTCTGGTTGGCATCACAAATGAGAGATCTGTTATTATGGTAATGACTTGAAAATCTGTCTGACTGTCCAGAAGTTCACCTGTAATGGGCTGGTCACTGAATATCGGCATGGGGGTGTATCCTAATTACCTCATCTCTGATGAGGTAATAGGCATCTCTCTCAACTATCGGTCAGACGGGCAACGTAATTGTTTTAGAATTGCATGCAACCATTCAGATATGAGAAACGTAATCTGAAGGGTGTTTACAAATACGACAAGTTTTTGGGATACTGTTGGGTAGTACCTGTGCAGGAGGGAGTTACACTCAAGGAGTTGCAGACGAGATGTGATTAATCTTACAATATCATCACTCAAAGAAAAATTACACAAATGTTTGATGATATAGCATGGTTCGCAACTATTTCTAAATACACGACCTTGCGATTTGAAGATTCATAAGTCTATTGATACGTTTTGATAAATGAACTTTGTTTGTGAGGTGAGCGGATAAGTAAGTAAATTGTCGTACTGAGCAAGCTCTTGCGCGGAGTGCCCATCTCTCTTTTCCTTAGCGTTTAGGCCAGCCTCGCCGTATTATTTTTGCTGTGGGGTGTTCGCCACTCCTCCCGCACGGCGAGTCTGTTACTTTCCATTATTGAATAACACTGGTACCCATTTATACACCTGGGGTCGAGTGGAGTCATGGAGGTAAAAGCGCCTTACTCACGGGCGCAACACGTTTGGCCTCAGTGGACTCGAACCCACGACCTTTTAGAGTTGCGTGACGAGCGCGCATCCACCAGCCCACACGTACCCTCCGGATAAAGCCGATTGTGAAACGAAATACAAGTGAATACTCATCCTGATCCAGCAACTAATGCATACCTCATTATGATACTCGAGCTTCAGATTATCGTGTATGCAAAGTTCGTTAAATTCTACCCAAATTGATTTAGGCCAATTGACTTTGCCTCTTTTAATAACTATTTCCTTCTTCATTACCTCATAGCTCCCCAACAAAGCTGCGTCACCCGTCATAGCCTTCATGATTATAAGCCTTTCCTTATTTCATATGCGCTGGAGGATGAACGAGCGCTATGCTTTGTCTGTGGGTCATCCCAGTTAAACACTGAAGCAAAAAGGACAGTTTTCTTAACCACATACAAGGATTGTTGGTTTTAATAATACCTAAACCTCCTTTACTGGAGGGAATAAACAACATATCCCTGTTGGATTATTTTTTTACATCTCCATTCACGAACATATTTCACAATGCCATCCTCCATGCTGAAAAGTGTCTTTAAAGGAAATGTAAGATTATGAAATAGAATTTCAATTTGAAACCGCCATATCATTAATGGCTTGCAATTTCGCAGCTATTGGAGAGGCGGCTTAAGTAATTTTTTCAAGCACTTTCGTTGAATTTCATTACAATGGTATAGAGCTGAGAACCAGCAGCCTTATCTCTAACTGATTCGTAACTCCAAATAAGTTATACTTACTTGCCACTTTGCCTAATTTTGGGTACGTAGGCAGTTTTGAATGTATATTTATAGTCGATGTACTATCTCTCGTACTCCAATTGTTACCAGACCTTTGACCATGCAAGCGGTGGCACATTTTCTTGTTTGACTTCCATCCCTTGGTATTTACAAAAATACCATTTTTTATCAACCCCTGTCAAGAGTTTTGTGTTCGCTTGACAGTGCATATTGCAGTCATCAACATAACCCTGTACAGGATTTGGCACAGAAATGACATTGGTGTCTCCCATCCAATCCACCTCAACCAAATATCAATCCTTTGTTCAAAAACCATGACAGAGAAAACGGGCACCCTTGTAATTATACCTCTTCTGTCTGTGTATGAAATCAGTATAGATTCGACTTGAAAATATGATTTTAATATAATTTTTTTTTTTTTTTTTAATGTTTTTATATATTTCACTTTTTAGCACTATTGTGTGGGCTATAAATAATGTCATGGTTTATGCTACCGAAAGCATCTGCCAAATCAATAAAAGTTACGAATAGTTTACCAGATTGGTGGCGAAATCGGTTATTGAGTTTTTAAGACAAAACACGTAGGATGATGACTCCAAGTATTACTGTTTTTTTGCTCTATTGCTATACATTGTAATTATTTCTCTTAAGAGCAACTCACTTGTGATTGACTCCATCCCCTTCAAGCCAAGATTACAAGGTGAGACAAAGCCACCATCAGTATTATTACAGCTCGCATCAGGACTACAGTTGTCCATCATAATTTTCACATTGTCCATGTCTGGAAGTAACCAACGGTACTTTATTCTCTTACACACGCTGACTCGTTCAGTTTTTGATTTTTTACAACCCGCTCTTAACTTGAATGAATTTGTGTGATACTAGAAGATGTAAATACAGTGTTTTATACTCAATATTCAACTCCTACGGTTTTACATTTAAAAAAAATCATTTTAAAACAATTTTCTTTTATACCAAGATCAGTAGCTATACTAGGGAAAATAAATTTTCATACCAATATAATTACGGTATAGGTAATATGCCGTTTCTTATGCATCCCTAGGAAGTGATGAACATCTTTCGACCTATCACCTATGGATGATATCTATTGTCTCCTCTACCAACCCGGGCTTGTTAGCTTCATTGATAAGGGCGCCGTGCTAGTAGTAGAGGTTGCCGGTTCGAAGCCCCGGCCAAATGCACCACCATTTTTTTCACACTTGGCTGCGTGCGTGCGCCTGGACATTTCCAGGTAAAGATTAATAAAATATTCACCCTTGCCTACCTGGAGAACTAAGTAGTTACCATTTCAAAGATGGGAGAGAGTTTCAAACGGCTGAACCTGTGAGAAGGCTCGATCACCTGCTTAAGATGTCATGCAAGGTATGAGTGAAGACCATGAGCATAATTAGGTATTGTGAATGTAACTTTAAGCAGGAAATTTAAGGGACACTGACACAATTTTCCACATAGGCACGCGCAATATTTGTCAAACCAAGTTTTTGAATAATGCTTTTACCTGTTAATCCTAACCTGAAATGAGTAAGCAAAAACAATATCTTTGTGTGTAAAATTAATAATTTTAATTGTAACTACTCTCGAGTGGTTTTATTCAAAAGACTTAGGTTTCAAAGCGTAAGGTTCTCGATTCACCACTGGGTATGTAAACTTTGCTATTTAAAGGAAGCTCTTTTGACTGAAATGGAAATACTTAATTGACTTTGACTTAACTATCAGAAAATGAATACCAGGGACCCAGTTTGGAAGTATGAAAAGACGATATCTGACATATTGTTCATTTTGGTTAAATGTAGGTGCCATGTGACAGGATTCTTCCCACTACAACGTTCCCCATAAGTGTGAACCAACTGCGATTCGTTTTGCAATTAATCAGTAATCAAACCTAATAATATACATCAACACTGCTGTTTTCAATTTATCACCTTAGCACTACCTGCCTTTCATACAACAGTTACAACATATATTCCAATAAAAGATTACATGCAGCTTCAAAATATTTAAGCGCTAGCTCTTTCAGCCCTACCACCATCCTTACAATGTTGTTCATTGGCTCATAAAATCATGTGACAAATCCGCAGCTAAATATGAGATAATATAACCATAAGTGCAGTATCTCACCTATTGTACAGTTGGTTCCATTATATCCAGTCCCAGTACAATCACATTCATATCTATTTTCCAGTTTCTTACACACACCATTATTTTGACAAGGATCAGGTTCACACTCTTAATATCTATTGTTATAAAATAACAAAAAAATGCTGTTGAGTGCAAGCCGGTGAAACTCATATCTTGCACATAGAAGGCCACCCAATTCACATAGCAGGAACCTGTTATAACTGGTAAACACGACTTTGATAATATTTTTTGGAGTGTGCTATATTCCTAACGTCCCTAGAGGAAAATCTGACGGTCACCGCAAAAAAGGGAGGTAGCGTTATTTTTCTTGTTAGATCTAGGAGCAACTGCGTTTAAAGTGCAGTTAATGGACGTCAGGGAGATATATATATTCTTAAGATTATGTCTTCCTACGTCCCAACTACAATAAGTGTTTATGTAGGAGTGGTAACAGGTATATGTTTTGGAATGCAAGGCCACGGTACTTTAACCCCTCATGACCTTCATCCTGCATTCCAGAACACAAAGTAACATTGGGCAAATCTAAGGAATACCAATCTAATTCCGTGGAAGCAGTATTTTAGAAGATTGTCGTAAAATACTGCTTCCGTAGAAGCAGTATTTTACGACAATCTTCTAAAATTACCCCTAGATGACCCAGCAACCTTCATGTTAACCCTAAACACAGCATGGGACTCATTGTTTAAGGATCACTCTGATCAAATTTTATGAATATGCATCTATTTCTTGGGAAACCCCATCAATCTCCTCAAATGTTTCAATCCTAGCAAAACCTTCACCATTTGCCTTTGATTAAGATCCTGTAAAAACACATTTCAAAATGGGGTAACTGGATTTTGGAAGCTTTTTTAACTTAGCTTGAATGTTTAATTATCTTTATATCTTTAACCCTGGTATATATGTTTATATATATATATATATATATAAAATATATTCTTGAATGACACAACAGAATATTTCATCTGTATTTAGGTAAGAACAAATCTGACCTATTAGTGCGATACTGATATAAATGCTGAATATGGGTTTGATGTTTGAAATACCTGTGCAATTAAACCCATCTCCTTTATATCCCTCATTACATGTGCAATTATAGCTGCCCACAGAGTTTGTACAGGTAGCATTGGGATCACAATCATCCATTCCTGTATCACATTCATCTACATCTAAAAATAGAAACATGCAAAATGCAGATGATAGAAGATCATGCAAATGGAAGAAAATGGTAACAATTAGAATTTGTTATTAGTGTGAAAATCTCATCCCATCTCGTTTGTATCCATCATTACGGGTACAACACCATCAGACATTAGTGTCAAATTATCATAATGCAACTAATTCTAAAGCATATCACTTAAAACATAGAAACAGAGCTAAATTGTGGAATAGCATGTGAAGTATCATCTAACCTAAGCCAACTGAAATTGTGGACGTGAAAATCACCATCGGCTACTTTTAACCATGTGATAGTATAGCTGAAATCTTGTTCTAAAATAACCAACTGAAAGAGTAGAAGCGAACGTGATTGTGCAAACTTTCATTACCTGATGGTATTGCTTACTTCACTTGATAGTGGTTTGCCCATTTGCATCATGTAATGAAGTAAGGTTGGAAAATATAAATTACTAGTACATCATTTTATGTCCTAAAACAACCACTTGATGAGCTTTGAGTTCAAACTTTCTGAATACACCATATGACCCATTCTTCCAGGATTATTCTGAGTGATGTTCGTTAATACCCAATGTCAATTATCCAATATCTTTTTCAAAAAGACCTTGAATGATATCTAAGCCGTACATAGACATGATAAAAAGATCGCCCGTTTACGAAGCTAAATATTACCGTTTATAAATCGCTCACAGTACACGATTCTCACATATAATTTATGAATTGCTACCGTCCACTAATCGCTCAACAGCGAGGCGCCAGCCGAGCGTCTTCTTCAGTCTGAGTTTAATACAACTTGACGGGCGTAACCACTCGATGCACAGTAACTCGTACTCATTGGGTAACGATTTCTCGCCTACGTGTCAATCATGATTATTGTCATAGTGTGCACATGATTGGCCAATATAATCCCGGCCGGAAGTACAGAAGAACCAAGACTGTTGATCAACCAGGGTGATTTGTCTGCACGTGCACCGCCACTCGTCTTTTCAATTGCGTTACCGAATAACAATGGAGACCACAGCACTGCACTGGAATCATTGGTTGGTGGATTCCCAGTCGGTGTCATATACATGTAATACAGTGTCCTTGTGCCTGAGTGTCCTACCACCCATCTGTCTATTGTGTTCTGTATGGAATGCCAGAGCGGACATAAATACGAGTTTGCACGCTCTATAGGTCGAGCTTCACGCTCTGTTGGTCGAACTTCACGTTCTATCGGTCAAACTTCACGTTCTATTGGTCAAACTTCACGTCATGTCGATGTACAAATCTGACAACGATCTATTCTTCACGCTCTATAGGTCAAACTTCACGCTCTATTGGTCAAACTTCACGTCACGTCGATGTACAAATCTTACGACGATCTACACTTCACGCTCTATAGGTCAAACTTCTTCACGCTCTATAGGTCAAACTTCACGCTCTATTGGTCAAACTTCACGTCACGTCGATGTACTAATCTGACGACAAACTTCACATCACGTCGATGTATATGACGCCGATCTATTTTGCAATGTTTGGCGATTAGCTGTATATAAAAATTACCATTTGAAGTGGCAGCAAGATGGAGAGCAGCAATGTTTACAAATCTGCCTCTTCTCTCGTGGATTTAGTTAGAGCACTGGCTCGAGAGAGAGTTACAGAGTGTATTTAGGTTTTTTTATGCTGTGTGTAAATCATAAATATGAGATATAATTATGCAAAGTATTAATGTATATAACATAGCCCTAGGACCTATGGCTAGGGACTAGGCTAGATAGGGTTGGTCACACATGCACAAAATATAATCTTCATTCAATTGAACAGTTACATTGTTAGCTGGATGGGCATTACAATCCTCTTCAAAATGAGCGATTATCCACGTGTCTATCCTAGGATAACAATTATGATTTTGTATGGACAAAAAACAAGTCATGAATTTCTGTGAAATTGTGAACACTGAAAAATGTGCACGGCACTGTACTGTAAAATGTGTATGCCCTAGCCTATTCATGACAAGGGCTTGATTTTTCTCCACGAAGGGCCATTTTACAAAAAAAAATGCTTAGGTTTCATTAACTTTAGTCACCATTATGTGATAGATTATGTATCAAGGTAGGGGTTCTGGGGTTTTAAATACTGGGGTTTTCATGATTTGCATACGTTTTAAATTTGAAGGGAGCCCTCTATTTGTAGGTTAGTGACAATCGCTATCGTAGGTCTGATCACACTGGCTATGTGAACAATGGGGAAATGTAACACTGATATAACATAAGCATGACGCACATATTTTTATGTGCGTGTACTCGCAGAACAAGATGACATGTAAGTGTTTGCCCAGCTGCGGGCAGTTAACGTTTTTAGGTAGGGATATGCAGCCCCGATTTACGAACTTGGGGGCTTGGGAACTGAACTTGTCTCTGAAAGTAGGGTCTTAAAGGTGTACTTCGTGATCCTAGCCAGGGGTTGCACTAGCTTTTAAAACTGGTGGTCAAAACCTTGAATTTCCCGAATAAAGAGGTACAGAGCTCAAATTTTCAGGATTGTTGTTTCTCATGAGTATCTATAAGTACACCAAAAAAGAAAGAAACCCATGAGGTGATGGTGTACTCGAATTGGCATGGAATGACCCTGCTACAATTATTGTAAAATTGAAACATCAGGGTAACTATTAATGGTCACATGGTTATGATATTATGTGACCTCTATTACATAGTAGCCAACTAGTCCAGCAATATTGGATAGTAAATATATTTTGTGAAATGAAGTTTGCAATTTATAAATGTAGGGTGTTTTGCATCCATGGATATAGTCCTTGTGTGAACTTCAGCTTGAAGAAAAGTGGCAGTAATAATTTTCATTCATTTTTCTCCTTGTGTGGACACCTGTAAGTTGGCTACTAAAATAAAAACAGACTGCAAGCAAATGGCGGAAGTTACAGTGTAAACTAGCGCTGATCTAATTCAGTATATACCTGTGCAATTCCACCCATCTCCTGCGTATCCATCATTACACGTACAGTAATAACTACCATTAGTGTTGGTGCAGTTGGCATTAATATCGCATGCATCTATTTCTAAAGCACACTCATTAATATCTAAAAAAGAAACGTGTAAATGTATACGATTGGCAGAGTTAATCAAATTAAACTTGAATACATAAAATCAATATTATTTATCAGTGGCAATTATTTTAAATAAAATGAACTTACAAGTGCATCAAACTAATGGTCAAATGTTTCTAATTAAAAATTAAAAAATTTACCAAATCTAATTCAGTATATACCTGTGCAATTCCACCCATCTCCTTCGTATCCATCATTACACGTACAGTTATAACTACCATTAGTGTTGGTGCAGTTGGCATTAATATCGCATGCATCTATTCCTAAAGCACACTCATTAATATCTAAAAACAGAAACATGCAAATGTATAGGATTGTCAGGGTTAATAAAATTAAATTTTATCAATGACCCATTCTTCCAGGATTATTTTGAGTGATGTTCGTCAATAACCAATATCAATACCAATATCCAAATTTTTCTCACCATGATCTGTAATGAATATTTGCATACCCTTTTTATATTTAAATATCTCGAGCAAATCTGAGCAAAATTTTCGTGGAACCCTTCGTTTCTGCAGACCTCAACCTCACACCCCAGATGAACCTCAACCTCCACCCGAAGACCTGTTGTTATCCATCGACTCACTATAAAGCCCTCACCTGTTTTTCATGGAAGTCCACTGCAGGGGCGGATCTAGACCTGACTAGAGGGGTGGGGTTGTGCCAAGAATAAATTTTTAATTTTGCTGGAATGTATGCTGCGTAGCATCCAGGAAGCTCCGCTAATTCGGCTTGGGGGGTGGGTGCGGGAGGGGAGTATCCCCCCTTCCGCCAAAGCACGGAAGCTCTTCATTTTTATCATGGCAATCAAACGTTTCCCACTGTAGTTGAGGGGAATGTTCGTATCACACTTACATCAAAGTGCCTTGAAAAGAGTTTCTGTTTCAGACACTTGAATCAGGACGTCGAGTATATAAGTTTATAACACAATTAACAGTGGAGTTCAACGCCGAGGCACGGTGAAGTTTGGAGTTTGAACGACGAGAAGTCAATGAAGTGCAAAAAAAGGAACAAAAATTTTAAAAGAGAATTATTAGAAGGGACCAAGCGTCCTAAAAAGTGATCGAGAACTCTATCGGCTGTCGTAGGACCACCAGTAGACTTCAGGGGGTGAGGGGTGTTTGGAAGTTTGGGTGAGGGCAATTTTTCTTCGTTGCTTTTGGAGGCAGTTTTTTTTCTTCAATCATAGGTCTGGATTTTTTTACTACTTGAGGACGTTTTTTTTTTTTTTTTGTGCGTTGTTGACTCATGGTCATGTTTTTGTTATGTTAGGCCCCTTCATATTGGTGGGGGGGGGGTTTTAGGTTATAGTCATGGCAACCTTGCAAGTAGGCCTATAGCGCGTAGGTTGTGCTGCAGGGAGGGGGGTGGTGCGCAGACCTTGCAATCTTTACTTTTTTCCCAAAACACTTTTTTTTTAAGAAATGTATGTAATATATGAAAACAATTGAAATTTTGAACGGTTCACTTTAATAATGCTTATAGTATGTCATTTTTAATTCGTAAAATATATTTAGTTGATTGGGTTTAGTTTCAGTTTGAATTAAGTCATAAGTTTTCAATGGATAGTTCGTTTATCAAGCTGTCCGGGGGGGGTGCGGGAGGGGGTATCCCCCCGTCCCGCGCGAGGGCAGAACCCTTGCAATATTTGTTTTCCAAAACACTTTATCCACATGCAGAAACAATTGAAATTTATAGTGGTTTTCCACTTAAATTATGGTATGATTAGCATGTTTAAAAAGAAAAATATAGTTGATGGGTTAAGTTTGTTTGAATTTCGTAAAGTGGTTCAGAATCTCCATATCAAGCTGTCTGGGGTGGGTGCGGGAAGGGGTCACTTTATAATGCCTTATATGTAGGATCATTTTTAATTCGTAAAATATAGTTAGTTGAGGGTTAAGTTTAGTTGAATTAAGCATAAAGTTTTCATGGAGAGTTCGTTTATCAATCTGTCCCGGGGTGGGTTGCGGGAGGGGTTCCCCCTCCTGCGCAAGCGCAGACCCTGCAATATTTGTTTTCCAAAACACATTTTCCACATGCAGAAACCATTTGAAATTTATAAGTGGTTTCACTTAAATTATAGTATGATTAGCATGTTTAAAAAGTAAAATATTAGTTGATGGGTTAAGTTTGTTTGAATTTCGTAAGTGTTCAGAACTCTCCATATCAGCTGTCTGGTGTGGGTGCGGGAGGGGGTCACTTTAATGCTTAGGTATGATCATTTTTAATTCGTAAAATATGTTAGTTGATGGTTAAGTTGTTTTGAATTAAGCATAAAGTTTTCAGGGAGAGTTCGTATATCAAGCGGTCCGGGGGTGGGTGCGGGAGGGGGTATCCCCTCCTGCGCGAAGGCAGAACCTTGAATATTTGTTTTCCAAAAACACAATTTTCCACATGCAGAAACATTTGAAATTTATAAGTGGTTTTCACTTAAATTATATAGGTATGATTAGCAGTTTAAAAAGTAAAATATTAGTTTGTGGGTTAAGTTTTGTTGAATTTCGTAATAAAGTGTTTCATGAACTTTCATATATGAGCTGTTGTGGGTGGGTGCGGAGGGGGTGCCCCTCCAGCGCAAGCGCGGAACCTTCAATGTTCACTTTCCAAACAAACATTTTCCCATGCCAATTTGATGGAAAACAATTTGCAAAGATTGCTGATAAAGTTGATCAACATTTTTCAAAGTAAATATAGTTTGATGGGTAAGTCTTGTTGAATTAAGAAGAAATGTCATGCAGTGTTCGTATATCAAGCTGTCCGGGGTGGGGTGGGTGCAGGGAGGGGGTGTCCCCCCCCGCGCGAATCGCAGAGCCCTTGGCATTTATTTGGGACTTTCCAAAACACATTTCCCCATGCATTTGATAGAAACCAACTTGACATTTATAAGTGGTTCACTTAAATTAAGCGTTATTGCATTTTTAAAAGTAAATTATAGTTGAGGGTTTAAGTTTTGTTGTGAATTAAGCATAAAGGGTTCATGCAGAGTTCGTTCTCAAGCTGTCCGGGGGGGCGGGGGTGACGGTTTTAGGGGGTGTCCCCCTCCCGCGCGAAGCGCAGGAAACCATTGCCCAATTATTACTTCCAAAAACACCATTTCACATGCATTTGATAGAACACACACTGAAATTTGTAAGTGGTCATTAAATTTAGATAATTAGATTTTTAAGAAGTAAAAATATTAGGGGTTAAGTTTTGTTGAAATTAAAGCAAACGTGTTAATGCAGAGTTCGTAATCACAAGCTTTTCTGGGGGTGGGGGAGGGGATACCCCCTCCCGTGCAAAGCGCGGAAACCCTTGAAATATTCGCTTTCCAAAACACATTTTCCTAAATGCAATGCGATAGGAACAACTTGATAAGTGGTTCACTTACATGGTGTATATATGCTTTTAATGCTTATCTAGAGTATGATCAGATTTTAAAAACGTAAAATTTATAGTTGATGGATTAAGTTTTGTTTGAATTAAGCAAAAGTGTTCTTCGAGAGTGGAATTATAAGCTTTCCAAACATTTCCCATGCACATTGATTTAGACACAAAAATGAAAATGCTTTTATAGGTATGATCAGCAGTTTTAAAAAGTAAAATATAGTTGGATGGGTTAAAAGTTGTTTGAATATTAAGCATGAAGGGCCCATGCAGAGTTCGTATATCGAACTGTCTGGGTGCCGGAAGGGTGTGATGTACCCTTCGAGCGGAACCCTTGCGATGTTCGCTTTCCAAAAAAACATTTTTCCAATGCAAATTTGATACAATTTATATTAATGTTAAAAAGTAAAATATAGTAGATGGGGTAACATTTGTTTGCATAGTGTAATGGGATAGTACGTATAGGCCATATATCAAGCTGCCGGGTGTGAGTGCGGCAAAGCGGAAACCATGCAATGTTCACAAATTTCCAAAACACATTTTCTCATTGCAATTTGCTGCATGGTAACAATATTATTTTAGAAAGCATGACCCACTGTTTTGCAAAGATGTAGCTGGCCGCAATTGAAGCCCTGTGCCGAAAGCGATGCGGGTGTTTGTGCGGGCGAAATTTGAGAGGAGAGTATTTAGTTTTCAAGGATATTTAAAATTTCTACTTATATTATTGTTCCTGCGACATTCAGTTAGTGGATTCCTGAAGGGGTTAGTAGGACCATATATTGCAGACAAAAACCACCATGAGCTACTAGAAGTATTAATATATTGATAGACCCCATTTAAAATTGCAGGTTAATTATAAAAAATTTAGTATATAGGCCTACTTTAGTACTTTGAGGAATGGTCTGAAAACTGGTTTAAGGCTAATTGTGAATGATGAAGACACGTCAACGTTATGGGCAAGCCATTAACGGCCATAACGTATGCTGGAACGCGTTGGAGAAAGAGCACCGCCGTTGCGACCATTTAGGAAACGCGTTTGCGGCGTCGGCAATTCAAACTCATGAATGTCTGTGAGATTTGAAAAACTAGACCACCCCACGCGTTGCTAGATACTTTGAAACGCGTTTGCCCAAACCTTCACAATGCGTTTGTGGATCTTCACACGCGTTGCACGCTTCACAACACGTTGTAAGGTCCACAAGCATAAGGGTCATAAACGGGACACCATTTAAGCTCCAGAGAATATGTATGCTGGGACCTGCCGCCACAATTCCGTCCGTTTCCGCATCGCTATTGGCCGGCTATTCTTAGACAATGCGCTATGTCATGGGACTCCCTAGCAGCCGACGCTGTGATGTGTTAAAGGCTCTTCGATAGCTGAAAATAGGAATGAAAAAACGGGTTCGCGGTACTTGGATATCGCTTGAAAAACGACGAATCAGGGTGTTCGATCTGATGTTAAAAAGGGGTTCCTGACAAAAAAAGACAAGTAGCTCACTACTTTTTGTAAGCATGGCGTGTTGGTGGCAGACTTGACAGGCGCAATCGAGGAATGAGCCAGCTATAAGGTAAGAATTTTCACGTATTCTTTCACGTGTTTCCAAATATAAACCTCTATTGATAAATAGGCAGCTAACTAGACAATTTTAGTTAGAATATTTTGGTCTGCGTTCAAGTCGTTACGATAGGCCAAGTCTTTTGCGCAATATCAGTGTACAAACAAATCCAAAGCAATCAACGTTATTTGACCGGGTCCGAAGTTGTTGTGTACGTGTCACGCCACTTGGGTAGAGTTTCATAGAGAAGTCCCACCCGATGACACAATGAGGGCATACACATCTGATTCCGCCATGCGCTGTTATGGAGTTGTGCGCAGCGACTGACGGAACGGAATGAACAGCAATACCTCACCCGCCCTAATCAATGGGACCCATCATCAAAAACGTCTACCGCCACTGGGCGCATGTTACCGTCGAAAAATCCATAGCGCAGTTGAAGATTTGCCAAGGACGCGTGGCTCAAATTACTTTCGGACCGGAATTAACCATGGGCAGCGCTGTGTGCCAAGCGACACGTAACTGGTGTGACGTATTGCCGCAACGCGTTGCGAACACCATTTCGGCCCAACGCGTTGCGGTGCCGGCCAATCAAAATCATTCATTTCTGTGACGTATTTCAAAGTATAAATATAACAAACGCGTTGCGACCTTCACAACTCGTTGCAATCCTTCACAACGCTTTGCGGCACTACGTTATGGCCCTTATTTCCTTCACAACGCGTTTGTGAAGTTACAATGCGTCGTGAAGCTCGCAAAGCGTTGTGAAGCAATAAGGGTCCTAACGTATTGCCGCAACGAGTTGTGGATTATTTTTTGAATTTGAAATACGTCACAGAAATTCATGATTTGAGTGGGTTCGAGCCACGACGCGTTGCGGCAATACGTTATGACCCTTATGGCGTGTGGACCTTAGCAACGCCTTGTGAAGCTTGCAACGCCTTGTGAAGCTTGCAACGCCTTGTGAAGGCTCACAACGTTGTGAAGGCTTGCAACGCGTGTGAGTTTCCACAACGCTCGTGCTAGATCTTGCAAGCGTTGTCGGGTTATGTTTTAAATAACCGTCACGAAATGAAACAGAAAAAAAATTTGGCCGACACGCAACGCGTTGCCGAATGTGCAATCGGTGCTAACTTAAAATTGTCGCACGAACCTCGGCGTTGCCGGCCAGATACCGTTATGGCCTTAATGGTTGCGAATAATTAACGTTGGTGCACGGGCCGGTTCATGCGGATAATGCGTAAGAGGAATACAAGAATTGGTATGCAACGTTCATGTATGACAAATGTGTCGTAATTTCTCAAACCAGGAGAAGACCCCAACATGTAATCAGGCTATGTATTACTTTTAAAACCCTTTTTAAGGTGCGGGGAAAGTTTTTTGTAATGGAAAGCGGGCAAGTGTTTTGTCGGTTTTGCTCAGATGTTGGGTGAGTGTTTTTTTTTTAAACTTCCAACCCCACCCCCCCTTGAACTCGACAATGCCCGCAATTAGAATTCGTATAGCCAAGTGAAGGTCTAGAATTTAATCATTGACAAACTCGCGTTGAGATTGTATTTTTTCCTTTTTTTTGGGATGGGTATTTAGAGAGTAGTTTAGGTCTATCAGACTCTGCTTTCGTTCATTTATTCTATGGTGACAATGTTTTTGCAGCGACTCTTAAATGGAAGTTTAAACGAAGTTGCTTGGTTACGTGCTATTAAGCTTTGATATGAATGAATAAAGTAGTGCGAGGTCATAGAGCTCAGGCCGCGTCAGTTTGTTCCCGTTTTCTTTTATCGTGCGTTATTGTTTATTTTATTCTTTACACGAGGTAGACTTAGAAAACAAATTAATTTTCTGACGTAGGAACGTAGTCAGAAACGTGTTAAGTCTACTCGGAGTAAACGCAGTTTTAGTGGGCCATGTTGGGAGCATCCGTATCATGGATACACGCGACGCGGATCAGCTTACCCAGCTGAATAAATCTTGACACTATCACAAGCCTTACTAATATATAATGACTTGTGGACACGCTAAGAAGAAGTCCTAACTTTAGGTTGCACGAAGTTGACACGTAGGCTACGTGTGGGTTTCGCGAACGCTCCAATATGGAATGCCAGAGCGGACATAAATACGAGTTTGCACGCTCTATAGGTCGAACTTCACGTTCTATCGGTCAAACTTCACGTTCTATTGGTCAAACTTCACGTTCTATCGGTCAAACTTCACGTTCTATTGGTCAAACTTCACGTCACGTCGATGTACAAATCTGACGACGATCTATATTTCACGCTCTATATGTCAAACTTCACGCTCTATAGTTCAAACTTCACTTCACGTCGATGTACAAATCGGACGACGATCTACACTGCGCACGTCGATGTTTTTGTGACGTCAATGTACAAAAATCGGACGCCGATCTATTTTATCGGACGTCAATCTATATAGTTTAGTATGACGTCAATCTTTTTTTTTCTTTCTTTTTTTTCCAATTTGGTTACGAAGGCATTTTGAAATACGGTTCTGTGTTTAAATTTCAGATGGGAGTTAACACATGTAAACGCATTGCAACCATGAAAAATGTAGTTTTGAAAAAAAAAATGGATGGGGTACATGCTTTTAAAAATGTGCCATTGTCTCTCATTAAATTGATGTCATTAATTTATACTGATTTTGTTAATCATGTTTGAAAAAATGACCCATACTCTTATCTCATACCATAACTTCATCAGTAGCCATTTCATCACAAGTCCTGATTCCAACAGCGCTAGTTTACACTGTAACTTCCGCCATTTGCTTGCAGTCTGTTTTTATTTTAGTAGCCAACTTACAGGTGTCCACACAAGGAGAAAGATGAATGAAAATTATTACTGCCACTTTTCTTCAAGCTGAAGTTCACACAAGGACTATTTCCATGGATGCAAAACACCCTACATTTATCAATTGCACAGCTTCATTTCACAAAATATATTTACTATCCAATATTGCTGGACTAGTTGGCTACTATGTAATAGATGTCACATAATATCATGACCATGTGACCATTAATAGTTACCCTGATGTTTCAATTTTACAATAATTGTAGCAGGGTCATTCCCATGCCAATTCGAGTACACCATCACCTCATGGGCTTCTTTCTTTTTTGGTGTACTTATAGATACTCATGAGAAACAACAATCCTGAAAATTTGAGGTACAGAACCTCTTTATTCGGGAAATTCAAGGTTTTGACCCCCAGTTTTAAAAGCTAGTGCAACCCCTGGCTAGGATCACGAAATACACCTTTAAGACCCTACTTTCAGAGACAAGTTCAGTTCCCAAGCCCCCAAGTTCGTAAATCGGGGCTGCATATCCCTGCCTAAAAACGTTAACTGGCCGCCCCTGGGCAAACACTTACATGTCATCTTGTTCTGCGAGTACACGCACATAAAAATATGTGCGTCATGCTTATGTTATATCAGTGTTACATTTCCCCATTGTTCACATAGCCAATGTGATCAGACCTACGCTAGCGATTGTCACTAACCTACAAATGGAGGGCTCCCTTCAAATTTAAAACGTATGCAAATCATGAAAACCCCAGTATTTAAAACCCCAGAACCCCTACCTTGATACGTAATCTATCACATAATGGTGACTAAAGTTATAGTCCGTTGGTCCCCGTGTGCATGAGATGTGCCCTAAGTTACTCTTCACAGCCATGGACTAGACCATCAGACATACCAAAAAAGTGAGGGTAGACTTTTGCTACCCCGGCACTTTTTTCGCTAGAGGGCTTTTTCAAAATGGCCGCCAAAATGCCATTTAACACCATATAATGACGTTTTCATAGCCACTATATGGGGTGAAATGGCCCAGTTTTGTAGTGTTTTTCTCTATTGTTGATGTCAAATGTATAGAGCAGTCACATTCACCACTTAATTGTATTCCTAATGGAAGGCGCTTTTCAAAATGGCCGCCGAATGCTATTTAACACCTTATAATGATATTTTAATTTCCATAAAGTGTGGTAAAATGGCCCAGTTTTTCAGTGTTTTCCTATATTTGTTGATGGCAAATGTATAGAGCGGTCACATTCACTACTTAAATGTATTCCTAATGGAGGGCACTTTTCAAAATGCCCGCCGAATGCTATTTAACACCTTATAATGATGTTTTATTTGCCATAAAAAAGGGGTAAAATGGTCCAGGTTTTTAGTGTTTTCCTATATTTGTTGATAGCAAATGTATAGAGCGGTCACATTCACTACTAAAATGTATTCCTAATGGAAGGCCCTTGTCAAAATGGCTGCCAAATATAATTTAACACCTCATAATAAGTTTTACTAGCCCATACAAAGAAATCTTGGTATTACAATTGTTGACCTTTCTTGAATAAACAAATGACCTTTAGCCTATTTTCCCAAATATCTTGGAAAGGAAGCACCACACACATGTGACCCAATTGACTTGTTTTACTCCTGGTAACCTAAGGAATAATTTGAGCTATATTTCACTAGATTTAGAGCAGTTCAAATATTTGACCCCCATAGTAACTTTACCCCTCTCCTGGGGCTACACGCAACAATGGGTCTCCGGCAGACTTTCATATTTTCAAAAGTTATATTTTTCTCTGAATTTTCCCGTATTAAGCTATTGGTATCTCGTTCGTCTAACCAAAACCTTCTGGGCTGACGGTCTATGTTATATAATTAATACTTTGCATAATTACATCTCATATTTATGATTTACACACAGCATAAAAAATACCTAAATACACTCTGTAACTCTCTCTCGACCCAGTGCTCTAACTAAATCCAAGAGAGAAGAGACAGATTCGTAAACATTGCTGCTCTCCATCTTGCTGCCACTTCAAATGCTAATTTTTATACAGTTAATCGCCAACATTGCAAAATAGATCGGCGTCCCATATTGTTTGTACATCGAGCGTGATGTGAAGTTTTTAGTTTGTCGTCAGATTAGTACATCATTATGTGACGGACAAGTGTGACCCTATAGATTTTTAGAGCGTGAAGTTTGACCTATAGAGCGTGAAGAATAGATCGTCGTCAGATTTGTACATCGACGTGACGTGAAGTTTGACCAATAGAAGGTGAAGTTTGACCGATAGAACGTGAAGTTCGACCAACAGAGCGTGAAGGTCGACCTATAGAGGGTGCAAACTCGTATTTATGTCCGTTCTGGCATTCCATACTCCAAGATCCTAAGATTGAAGTAACGACTGAGTTAGATAACACGTAGGCTCCGACTGTGTTACGACCGGTTTCACGAACGAACCCCTGGACCTCAGATTTTACCCATAAGTGGTCAAAATATTGCCATGTGAAGAAGGTTATTTTTCTCAGTTACCCTGTAATTACCTGTGCAATTCCAACCACCTCCTTCGTATCCATCATAACACGTACAGTTATAACTACCATGAGTATTTGTGCAGTTGGCGTTAATATCGCATGCATCTATTCCTAAAGCACACTCATTTATATCTAAAAAAGAAACGTGTAAATGTATACGATTGGCAGAGTTAATCATATTAAACTTGAATACATAAAATCAATATTATTTATCAGTGGCAATTATTTTAAATAAAATGAACTTACAAGTGCATCAAACTAATGGTCAAATGTTTCTAATTAAAAAGTTTACCAAATCTAAATCAGTATATACGAATTCCACCTATCTCCTTCGTATCCATCATTACACGTACAGTTATAACTACCATTAGTATTGGTGCAGTTGGCATTAATATCGCATGCATCTATTTCTAAAGCACACTCATTTATATCTAAAATAGAAACATGCAAATGCATAGGATTGGCAGGGTTAATAAAATTAAATGTTATCAATGACCCATTCTTCCAGGATTATTTTGAGTGATGTTCGTCAATAACCAATATCAATATCCAATATTTTTCTCAACAAAGACCTGGAATGATATTTGCATAACCCTTTTATATTTAAATATCTCGATGAAATCTGAGCAAATTTTCGTGGATACCCATTCGTTTCTGCAGACCTTCAACCTCACACCCTCAAGATGACCCTCAAACTCACACCCGAAGACCCGTTGTTATCCATCGACTCACTATAATAGCCATCACCCGGTTTCATGGAAGTCCAC
>JAMKCH010003167.1:0-148715 GCA_023653785.1 Ophioderma brevispina
AAAGATGGGTCCTAAGTCTACAAACTGAAACAAAGTCAGCCGGCTAAATACCCTTACCGTGGCTGAATGAGCATACGGATCCCCTTGTTATTTAGCAGGCTACAGCCACGTGCTGCGCGCTGCGGGGGTTATGCGTCCATAATGGAAGTGTTCCTTTTAATATTCCAACTGGTTAGTGACACCGCTTGCTTGCTTTAAATTGTATTTTATATCTTCTGGCATATTATCGCAAAGTTTTTGTGTGGTTCTCTCTCTCTCCCCCATCTCTCTCGTTCTCTCTTCTCTCCGTGTTTCTTCTTCTATGTCTTCTTCTTTATGTGTTCTCTCCATTTCCTTGTAAAAGCAAATGTTTTGCTATTGCGAAGGCAAGACGAAACTGGCGGATTGACTTTATCTAGTAGTAGTAGTAGTTATAGCAGCAACAGTAGTAGTAGCAGCATAAGTGTAGAGAGTACTCAGTGGTGGTGTTGTATGGTGGTGGTGGTGGTAGTAGTATAGTAGTAGTAGTAGTAGTATAGTTAGTAGTAGTAGTAGTATTGTAGTAGTGGTATGGTAGTGGTGTGTGGTGGGGTGGTGTGGTTGGCGGTTGTGGTGTGTTGATTGTGGTGTGTGTTGCTATTCTTCGATTCGAGTTTCGAGTTGCTTTCGAGTTTCGAGTTGTACTTTCGAGTTCGATTAGCATTTTCGAGTTTCGAGTTAGAAATTTCGACTTTCGAGTTAGAAATTTCGAGTTTCGAGTTGAAATTTCGAGTTTTGAGTTAGAAATTTCGAGTTTCCAGTGAAAAAATGTGGAGATTCCAATTCGAAATTTCGAGATTCGATTCCTTAATATTCAGGCACATGGTGTCCTTACACAAGACTTGGGTCTTCTCGACGACACACGTTATACTACGGAAGCTATTTGGACTGCACTTTGGTATTTGTTTAACTTTGATGCGCATCTTTAAAATTATATCCGCGGCCTCGTTTTCGAGATTATTAGATTAATTTGCGTTAGTTTCTATATGCAAACCCTATACACAAACAGAAGTTGCTATAAGTTAAACTTATAGCCATGATTCTTATTCATCTCCTTCACGCATATTGTTGAGAGTATGGTTTCAGTTGGAGGGAACTGTGTTGCTACCGAATTTAAAGAGTCCGACGAAGATTAACAGATACTTATATGATTTTAATTAACAACCTGGCTTGTTTCTTTATTATAATAAATTGGATATTTTACTGGTTTTCACAATCAAAGAACGGATTAAATCTTTGAAGCTGGCATTCGATTTTTAACTCACTAGCAGGTGATGTCTGCAAAAATTTAGGCCTCTATCCACGCCACGTAAAAGCTGTAGTTTTTCATGGATAAAGCATATACAAATCACAAATACAAGAAAAAAATAAAAAACTTTAATAAAATGAAGTGACACGAATTTAAAAAAAAATCAGACTATAATGCGTGTGTTTTAAGATTTCTTTTATTGTGTTTTCTACTCAATCAACAAGCCTGGCCCTCAAATATGCCAACCGCAAACATTTACTCGTAACCTTCCATATTGTTTGATACTACTAGTATACAGCTTCACAGACTTCCAGGGTAATCATAATAATAAAGATACCTTCAAAACGGTAGTTTTTTATGCTATCTCGGAAGAGGCTTTGATTTGAAGGCTAATTTCAGATGATGTGAAAAATAAGACCTCTCATAATGATATCCCAATATTTTTCATGTTTTAATTGAGGCTCATAACTTAATATTTTCCTTCAAATGTTGAAATAGACGTTTACGCCTTGTCTACACTGTTGAGAACTGGATTTGTTTCGTATCGCTTGGTCATTTCAATTGAACCATTGGTATTAGTAGTATAGTAGTAGTAGTAGATTAGTAAGACATCATAGAATTAGTAGTTTAGTAATAGTAGTAGTAGTAGTAGTAGAGTAGTAGTAGTATTTTTTTGTAGGAAGGATTAGTAGTAGTGTAGTAGTTGTAGTAGTAGTAGTAGTAGTATTAGAAGTAGTAGTATTAGTAGTAGATAGTAGTAGTAATTAGTAGTATTAGTATAGTAGAGTAGTATTTAATGTAGTAGTATAGTTAGAAGTATTATTAGTTCGAAGTATAGTAGTTGTAGTTAGTAGTATTATAGTGGTAGAAGAATAGTTAGTATGGTAGTAGTACTATTATTAGTACATTTTCATTATCACTTTGAGCAAACAAACAACATTATTCTCTTTTTTCTCTGCTTTTGACCCTTAGATGTTAAAAATTTAATCAAATTGACTCATCTCAAAATCCAATCATCTTAAAATCTTATCTGATCAAGTTTGCTATATCCATTGACCCAGGATGAATTAAATTTTTAAAAACATGAATTATATCAAGCATGTTCCTGAGTTTGTTCTTGCTGACGGTGTCTTGAAACATAAATGTGAGCGTGCAGCTGTGAACTAGAATGTTTCATTAATCCCCAAGGAAATTTCATCTTACGCAGTAACGCAATGCGCTGTGTTCCATGGTAAATCGCATCACTGCAGCAGAGCGACATTTTTTTAACGATCATAAATTTTTACTAAAAAATACAATTGAATGAGTTTTTCTCTCGCAAATGGTATACTGAGATATGACTTTTGGTATATGTACGACACCCAAATGTATCGTTGAGCATAATAAGAATTCTGTATTGATTATTAGTATTCATGTATGCATAAATATATTTCGGCGTGAAAAATCAATAATTGACCAACCCCGGGCCAAGCGCTCGTATTATTACCCTAGCCTGTCGTATGCTAAGAAATCTACTGAGAAGTCAATTAACGGTCCTCAAATTGAGAGCGGAAATTTTGTTGTCAGCAAATTTGTTCCATTGTTATTGTTTTTGCAAATGTATGTGATCATTAACATGACATTTCACAATATTATCGCAAACTCCCAGTACGGGTGTAATTTACTTTTTCGTCGGAGCCACTATCAGCATTTTGGGGATTCCTTGAGAGCTGCATAATTCTTCTAAAAGGTTTCTACCTGACTTGTGAGCGTCTATAATTGGTTTCACGAAAATTCGTCTCGGATCAGTGATTTTCACCGCGGCATATCTTTAAATGGGCGCATCAGCTTCCCGCCTTTTTTTTTACTTCTTACGAGCAACATTCTGCATCAATCCGTTTGTCCTGATTCATTTCTACCGTCATTCTCTCTGACGAGAATTATAATTTTCGAGATACAACCTATAGGGCAGCATTATGACGATTCTCTGGATAATTTTTCACCTCTTTTGCGTTTTATTGTACTTTTACCACAATTTTCTTATGGCACAGTTAAAGATGTCTGTACCAATACCTCAAGTCAAGATTGGCGGAATGTTATCTGTGTATTGGCCGAATTTGGGAATTAAGTAGTAAAACAATTAGTGACACTATCTCGCGATACAGGAGGAGTTCAAGTAAGATTAACATGGGAGCTACTAGGTCCCAGCAAGACGTTGATGAACGCACCTTTTTGGCTGTTCGACACCTGGGTGATGGTTCTGTTGTACATTTTTAACCACGTCACTGCTAAAAGAGCGAGAAGGAAACAACTAAATTCCTGGAGCATCCGTGTACTCTGTCACTCTTGTAGAGATTGTCGGAGATAAATACCTGTAAGAATCGAGCATCCACCAGGCTAGTCTTATCCAATTTGTTTTCCACAGTGCCTTGATTGCGAATGAAGGTACGTTCTGGCCTTTAACTGTACCTCTTAAGCTGCTCTTCCAGTTGTTAACATGCCTGGAGTCGAACTGGAGCCCGTACACTATCAGGTACGTCTAAGCTGGTAAAGGAATCGGGGTTTGCGTATTTGACATTGAAACTCAGGTGTTCTTTGAACGACAACGGTGCATATTTGTATGCACTGTGTCAAGGTTCCTGCATTCCCTGAATATTCCAAACCTTCCATATAGGGCCTTTGCAGGGGACACGCAATCCTGGGCACATTCAACCAAAGAACCTGGCCGCATTACCTTTTTATTACTACGCAGACACCAGATAAAACATCAGATATTGGACAAACAAGACATGAACACAGAATGCAAGAATATTGTTCTTCGCTATCATCGCCAGCATTTTATTGGATTGTCGCTACAGTTGTGGCAGGGTCTTTTGCGTTTCTCTTCTTTTCATGACATCGATACTCATCATCAAATACTGTCGCTCTGTTCCAAATGGAAAACGACAGAGAGAAATGCAGTTTATGGGACAGAGGATATTTATTCAGAAACCTCGAAACAGTACCTGAGGGTGTTCAAACACGTGTATATGAAGCCTAAGAACAGTTCAGTAGGTACCGATACTTCATGCCAAACGGGGAAAGGAGACGGCGACGTATATACATTGACAGCTGCTTTCAATCCCGACTCTAATTTTTAATTTATTCAGGATGATTAAAAACATCTGTTTATTTTTTTCTTGCTTTTTTTTATTTGTTCTATGTTTTTTGTACAATAGACAAGTCTCCCTACAGGTGATATTAAACATACGTATTCACAATTTGGGTTTTGGGAAACGCCAAATTGTATCTTTTAAATTTACGAGGAACATTGAGAATTCTGTCGAAGGCAGTATATCGATTGTAGCGCTTGGACTTTTTGGAACATGACAAATATAAAAACTTTCTACACTCATTCGATTAACGCTAAATTTTTAGTAATTTCGTGACTATCAATTTTGATCGTAACCTTACGATTTTCAACTGATCTTTTGCTTCAAAATTAAAATATGCCATGTATCGTATCAGTTAAAAATCAGTAATTTTATATTTAATTATTAAATAATGCAATACAATCGAGATATAGTTTATTCTTACGTGAGGTTTTACAGCTGGTCAAAACAACTAAAAAAACTTGATAATATATTGCATTTTGAATTCATTAAGGGCTCCATAGGATATCACCCTTGTTTCCAATGGCTCCCCTATCAAATGTAGCATTTTGATATGAGTACAATCATTAAATTTTTTTATATTAACCTAGATATTGTCGTGGGTGTGTGTGAGGGGGCATAATGCTTTTGTTTGTTTCTTCTTGAACTTAATTTTTGTTTGAACGACTCCGTTAACTGTAGGTACACCACAAGACATCATATTTTGCGCGAAAACGTTCTCGGTTTGTACACATAATATTTGTCCACTTTTTACAGCGGTACTGGCACATTTTCCGAAATATGAAATTTCTTGAAAAATTTGATTGCAAATGATAGTTAGGGCCATTGGAAGAATATAGATATACAGGTATTTTACACATAAAACTAACATACACAAAAGCAGAGAGAGACATTAATAAGAGGCTAAAGACATCCAGGTAATTTGTAGGCTAACTTTTAAGTTTGAAGTAACTTTAATCAACAAATGTGTCTATTACATGGATATCATAGTCTCATACTCATTGATATTAAAAGGTTACAGACCGATCAAACAAGGTGCATGCCATGAGAATCAAGTCTGCCGCGTGTTTTCTTGTGTTACACGCCATTTTCGGCGGGTCGTCTGCTGAATTGATGTCGCCGGCGACAATAATTATAAAATGGTTCTGTTTACCCACAAGCGCGCTGATTTGGGCTTAATAATTTCAGGTGATACAAGCTTCATAACCAATCAAAAATATCAATTTTAGAGGGCGCACTACTTTCCAAATGTGCCAGTGTCTCTTTAAACGTATGACAAATAGAATTCAAGCGAAACTTTGGATTTTAGTGTTTTGGTGACTATCTGTGATTCAAGAACAACATTGACGATTTTAAATGTCACAACAAAAACTGTACAACCTTCATCTCGTTATTGAATAAATACACTAATGGTGTTTCCACAGTAATTCAATATGTTGTTGCCGTTTTGCACCCCAATAACTGTGCATCGATCCACTCTGAAAATCAGAACAAAAATATATCTTACGGTTGTACACATTGTGTTATTCAGTAATTCGATAAAATGCATTGTAAAATGTTGGGATGTTATCAATAAAATTGTAAGAAAAAATAACTCGTTTTAAACATATATGCTATGTTTAATCTAGGCACATATGCACTGTAAGTATACGCCTACTGACGTTTTTTTGTGTGCGTTAGGCTACAGGTCGTGGAGATGTACTATCTCTGGGTTATTAATAAGCAAAGTTATGGGGGTGTTACAACAACCTCAGCGATATGCTTGTTAAAAATACGATGGTTAAATGTTTATAGAAAGACACAAGACACCTTATACAAATTTAGGTGAGGTTGCGAAGATGATTTTGAATAGACATGTGTAAGCATAGGCGTTCGCGTTAGACGCTTATCATGTTTAGGGTTCTTCGCAACCTCACTTAAAGGGCCCAGGAAATAAGATGATAAACCTACTCCAAATCTTTATGGGACATTCCATTCCAATAAACCGGGCCAGAAAAAAGAATACACTAACAATGACATCATTAGTGAAACTATTGATTTTCAGTCAGTGTCATGAATAGATTCACACCAGTCACCTGGAATTTTCTATTACTCTCTGAAAAATCAATAATTTCACTAATGATGTCATCACCAACGCAAATATTGAATGCCTTCTAGTCCCTCCTTGTAGACTTGACACAAACCACATCAATTCTATTTGCATTTCATGGGAGCTTTAAATTTGTATAAGGTATGCCTTGCGTATGCGCCTACTGCTGCACCATGGCATTTTGGTCCACTGTCACAGTCATAACTTTGGTTATACAGGGCTAGGCCAAAAAAAATTGACCTTGATTGTGTCCGCCATTTTGATTTTTTTTTGGTAACATATATGTAACATAATGTGGTATCATCTGAAAGCTTAGTTCATTCACATCGGTTAGATAAAGACCGAGCTATAGTCGCTTGAATCAAGTATTAGGTTTTGCGGTCTGTCCACGGATTTAAAATAACCGCATTCAGCTAAGGAAATCATTGTCAAGAAGAAAATCGGGCTATTTTTTGACTGGCAGAATAATGTGATGCTATTTAATCTCAATTCAGTCACAATTTTCCATCGATGCCCTTTTAACGTTCTACGTCATCATCATTCAAAGTAATCATATGAAAAATAAAAGTTAATTGAACGCTGTAGGAGTTGAATGAATCCTACCATATGAGGAACAGACTCGGTGCACCTTTTGAGGGTTAAGTATCTTGTATATTTGTAACCAACATATCGCCAGCCGCGTCACAGACTAACGTATTTGAAAATACCATTTCGAATAAAAGGCTTGAAGATTTTGCGATTTTTATTGTGCCCCATACTCCTAATTAACCATACATTTCAATTTAAAACAGAGTGACAATCGCCGAACTAATTAAATTTCAAATATATTAACTAATCATCTTCCAATTTAATTTAGCTAATGCGAAAAGTACATAAAATACATTCCTATGTGAAAACGACAACATGCAATTCCAACGTTAAATTAAAATACTCACGCCGCAAATACGTACCTTATGTGACGCGTTGCGCAAATATGTCACAATGTGGAAACGACACAATACAATTCACCGGGAACTGCACAATACGCTTTACAAATACGTCACTGGTGACGCGGCGAATGACCAATACCAAATGCAGATACATGCTATGGGCCTGCGCAGTATAGATTTTTACAAATACGTCGTTATGTAATGCGGACAATTTAACGTGTTGTAAAATCCGTCCATAATTAGTTAATTAATATTTTTACTAATTAAGGCTACTTAAGGTTTAAAATTTGGTGAATATGTATGAATAGTACCTAAAAACGTATATTTCAATTTTCTAAAACGTCCAAACTGTCAAATACGTCACTATGTGCGCGGCCGGACGATCTTCACACTTGCAAAAAAGTGTTACAATAACACTCACCATTATCGCTGGCTTTTACACTCTTAAGATACCACTTTATTTGACAAAACAAAGACATACCCATATGTCACACTGAAAAAGTGTTACAAATAAACTCCCATTATCGCTGGCTTTTACATCTTTAAGATACACTTATTTGAACAAAAACAAAGACATACCCATATCATTTTGGGGTAATTTTGCTTTGTTGCCCGTCCGTGGCATTCGATGGGATTCCGTGATAGAGGAAAGCTAACTACGAAAAGATTGACAGACTGTATCACTGTAGCCTATACTTACCGATTGGAACCGATTGGACTTTCTTTGCAGCAAATGAAAGATCATGATAGACGCTTTTCCGATGATATCACATATTTTCGATATATTTTATTTATAAATTCAAAATGGCGAACACAATCAGGGTCATTTTTAGCTCATCCGGGTGAAGACACGACCATAGACATCATCCGTCTGAAGACGGATACCCTGTGATCGTAAGTGCGGGTATGCGTGAAACTCAGAGTAACGGTTGCCTTTCCAGAGTCCTATACTTTATCTCCTGCTGTAAGGGGATTTGATCACTTTTAATTCAAAATATGAACTGAAATAACAGAGTTTAATGTGATGACTATATATATATAGGTATCTATATAGATCTATATTTATCTTCTATATATATATCTAATATTATCTCTTCTATAAACTCTCCTCTATCTATATATTCTCATTATCTATCTCTCTATCATCTAGATATCTCCTAATCTCTACTATATCTTCTATCTATATTATCTATATCTCTCTCTATATATCTATCTCTCGCTTATTATACTTAAAAGAATCCAAAAGATGCGAGTAGGGACCAATTCTTTTTTAGATTTAATTAATTTAATTAAAATTAACTCTTTATATATTGAATTTTAAATCTATAAGATTTAAATTTAAATCATAAAAGATTGTGTCCCTAATCACATCTTTTCGGGTTTATTTTAAAATCCATGAAATTTAGGTGCTGCACACTCCACTTTGCCGGTGGATTTCTTACAACACTCTGGTCGCTATGGGGTACAATCAACACAACCACACCCACATTACAGGGAAGGGAAAAATGGTTTTTACCGATCAAATCGGGTTCAAAACCCGAGCTTTACAATGCGCACCAATTCTCCCATAAAAAAATCGCTGAAGGACTTTTTTCTTTAACATTTGGCTCATAATAGAGATCATAATACATTTACATTGCGGGAAAATTTTTTCTAAAGTACTCCGCAACGATTTTAAGGAGCAAACAAATTTTTGAATAGCGCCACTAAAATGCTTAGATAATAATTATGCATAATAATAACCCAATGGCAGTTTTGATTTTTTTCTCCAAAATGGCAAACTCATATTAGGCAATTACATAGATTTTGGACAAAAATAATTACTGTTAAAATTGCCGCACGAAAACCCCACCCCCATACACTTAGTGTTAAATGTCACAATGGAAATTTAAATTAAACTGTACAACCTTCATCTCATTATTGAATAAACTAATGGTTTCGCATAGTAATCCAACATATCGTTGCCGTTTTCCTCACATTGTTCGGTCTCTTCCCAGATGCGTCAATACACTCTCAAAATCAGAATCATATCATCTTTAGATTGTACACATTTGTAATGTTATCAGGAAAGTGTAAGAACATCCCTCTTTTTAAAAATATATGTTTATTAAATCTGGACATACCTGTACTGATCTGCGCCTACTGAGTGTGTTAGTGAATTCTCGGTTGTATGGTCGTGGATGTGTGCGGCGTGCGTGTGTGTGTGTGAGTGTCATGTGTGTGTGTTTACAGTGAGTACTTATGTCAAACATAATTTTTGTGTCTTTTTAGGTGAAACAATAATTTTGTGTCTTTTTTAATGTGTCTAATCACAGAAACAGTATTGAAATGACACACAAGGTGCGTTTTGACAATAAAGACTGTTTTGTGAAGTGTTATAGTCACACAAAGCTACACCCCACGTGTATGTTGTGTGGACTTCCCAGATACCTGGGAAACCATATTAAACAACTCATGGTCGTTTTATTAAATGATCTCTAGGTAAATTAAATTTGTTAATTGATTATTCTGGCGTGACCTGTTTTCTATTATAGTCAAACGTCTTGGTTCAAATAATTAATCAATCCATTCAAAAGGGTACTTCAACCAGGAACACACCATGCATCATTTAGTTTGTGTTTAGGCCGTATGTTTTTTGAGTTAGGTTGGATCTAGTTCGTGACAAAAGGTTTTCTTCCGAAAGATATAGACCAATTAAACAGGTTTCAATGGATAGCTGATATTAACCTTGTTTTTTATTTGCTTTATATAATGTTTTTTGTAGGTTTCCAATGCCTTTTTCCTGCCTATTCTGAATCCGATGGATCCATCGAGAATCCTTGAGCATTTTTTGTTTGTAAGAATCAAATGGCTGCCGAAGCCACATAATTGCATATTAATGACCATAGTTAAAATATCATTGAGCATCATTTTTATACTTAAAGGCGGACTCAGAGATTTTCCGATGATGGCGCAACTCACTTTTTTCAAACAAATCGTGTTTTTTTTTGCATATACATATTTCGTCAATACTAATCACTGTGTGAATAACTAAGCTCAATCGAAGTCCTTCATTTAGAAAATCACAACTGTGTCAGAAAATTCCGATCCGGAACTTCGTTATACACGGTATCCTATGCACTTATACATCCATCAGCTCTAACTTTTGGAATTAATCATTTTAGGTGAATCTCGTAGTGTGCGGCATGAGTAGTTTTAAATTCTACACCCACAAATTTTTTTTCAAAATCTCTGAGTAGATTCTAATATGATGTATTATCTTGAGGGGTGGTTTTTTGCAGTCCAAGAAACATTGAAACTCTCAAAAGATTTCTTTTGTCAGTAATCATAAAAACGTTGCTTCAATATATCGGCCAAATATCTTCTAATACACTAAACTGGCCCATATCATTACCTATATAGATTTGTAATGCGGTGTGCATCTCTATACTCAGACTGACGGGTTTAAATAATATTAAGTAGATCACAGTAATCGATATATGTAAAAAAATGACATCCAATATGGGCTCCAATATGGGCACCGATGGTAGGTCAAATGAAGGCCAACATCCCCTGCCATTTACTCTAAAGATATGTTTTTTTTTTCGTACTGAGATTTTTTGCATGATTGATTACGTGACCACCCTCAATGAACTTATTATGTCTATTTATATTTATTTATTTATTTAATATATTTATTTATATTATTTATTTATTTCTTTATTTTTTATTTATTTATTTAGTTATTTATTAGTTTATTTTATTTGGTCAAAAAATATACCTGGATTCATGCTGAACATATCTGTGCCATTTATCCCCTCGTAAAAACTCGTGCATGTTTATCTTAGCATTCTCTTTGCCAGTTGGGGGTAACTGGATTGTTGCTATTCTTCCTATCCAATTCGGGTGTGAGTGCATGATATTAGCATACACTTTGCAATTTTAAAAGGGTGAGCATATATATACTCTAACGGAATATGTGTATTTCCCAATTTTCGAGCGTCCAAGTACAAAATAACCGGTATTGCATAATTATGTTGTTCTGGTAATGTTTGTTTTTAGCTAGTTGTGTGCAATTTGTTGGTTTAGTCTGTCCGTTTTGTTTGTTTGTTGTTGTTTTTGCCTGTTTTGTTGCTTTTTGGTTTCTTTTTTTTGGTTTTGTTTTTTGTTCTTAAGTTTTTTGCTTGTTTATTGTGTTAATGTTTTTTTGTTTTTTGTGTTTTTTTTGTCTTCAGTTTTTTTGTTGTATTTCTTATTCCTTCTCATTATTAATTATTATTATTATTTTGGCTTTTGCTTTTTGATTTTTGTTTCGTGTTTGTTTGTTGTTTGCTTGTTTAGTGTTTTGTATTGTTTTGTATTTTTGTATTTTGTTTTTTATTTTTTTTGTGTGTGTATGTATTCTGTTTTTATCGTTTTAGTGTTTTTTTTTCTTTAAACTCACGTACCATGTATTTGGTAACTTCTTTCAAGATGTTATGTTATGACACCTCGTAGATGCCAAGGTCCGAAGTACTCTTCAAAGACAAAAATGAACCTTGTGCACAAATGATCTGAATTTTTATGCGATTGATTTTGGTTCAATAATTTGGAATATCCAAAAACAAAATTAAATGGTCATTTCTTGATCGACAACCTCGTCCCCCCGACTTACCTAAAAAGGTTTGAGCTTTTTATATCATCTGAACGTTAGGCTTAATAATCCACGTGCACCTAATCTTACGTGCAAATTCCGTCGTAACTGTACGAAATTCGCCATTTTGTATGGGACCGTGGGAACTCAAATTTTGTGAATAAGCTTTACTCAAGGATATCTGGTGAACCGAATCACGAAATACACCTTTAAAGGTGCAACGAGAGATTTCAAGTCATCCATATTTTCTGTGATATGTAGTGATTTCAAATGGATTAGATGCACAATAGATCCCCAACCTTTTATTTGGTTACAGAAATAACTTAAAATGAAAACAAAAGGCGATTTGTATATTTCAATTGAAAACATAGGCTGAATTTCGTATTTGCTCCTATACGAAATTAGAAATTTCAACAGTTTTGTACCAAAGAAACAGTTCTCAGCTTAATCCTTACAGATGGAGATATTTTTCATAGAAAGCTTTACATCAGTGCAAAAATCAGAATTTTTACATTTTATCGGGACACCTGTTTTTTGAAATCTCTCGTTGCACCTTTAAATGTCAATTATAATTAATGCACATTAATGATACTTATGTTCACTCTGACGAGGAGCATAATGACCAGCATTAAAAGAGGCGTTGTTGTTCAACTATGATCTGTCCTCAGTGAAGACTCCAACATGACAGCATGCAAAGTCAATATTCCACGATAAAAATCCGCAGGACACTTCTTCAGGAATAAAGTTCCTTTTTTGGATCAATCCTGAAGAAAACTTTGTCCAGCCGTTCAAGACGACAAAGTTCTAAAGGTCACTTGACGACACAAAAATTCAGCAGCACAAACGCACAAGATGTTTCCACGAAAGTTCGTCTGTCATAACTGTCCACTTATATTCCACAGCTAATTTTCCCCACATAAAAATACCTAACATTATCATCATTCATAAACAAATCCTAACACTGTCCAATTGGAACCTACACAAAGGACATCATATTATGATGCCATACATATGACGTCATCTTATGATGCAATCTTTAAATTGCACAATGCTTGGAAAATCCCAAGCTATTTATAGTACATAGCTTATCAAGATTGGATCTCTAAGCAGGAACACATTACATCATTCTCAATATGATGAAATAATGTACTATTTTTCTAGGAATCCCTTTCTCAAAGGTTACAGAAAAATAAAATAATATTTTAAACCACAAAAATGAGTATACTATAACAGTTACAAAGCTCGTATGTATATTTAAAGTCAATATATGTAGTCTGTGACAAATATATTGTTATGTCAGGCAGGGGTCAGATTTGGGGCAATAAACTGTTTCCAAATTGCCCGAATGAAAACATGTCATTAACATGTAAGCATCATTTTTTTTTAAATTTTAAAATCGAACGGATGAGTATTTTGTTGACCTTGAATATGTTTTTTTTTTGGGGGGGGGCAAGTTGAAAAAAAAAAATTATATGCCAACAATATGCTAAGGTACTGGATGTTTTATCGGTAAATGCCGTGACCTGTTCAGCATGGGAAAACGATTCCCTTAACTTTTAGTATTCCTTTATTTTTCCGTCTGTACGGGTTTGTACCATGTATACGTTACCGGGGTGAGTGATAATCTCCGCTGGCAGATTTTGAATGACTTATGATCTAAGGGGCGATTAAATTATTCAATCTCAAGCTAATAAAATATGCATTGCGTAGTGTGTGTGTGTGTGTTTCTAGATGAATTTTACTTCAAGCTATGATTAACTATGACAATTTCATCACAATACACCTGAAGGGATATTGATCTACGAAGACCATCATTATAAGGAATGAAAATAATGTGTAGTAAGTGGCTAACCTAATTAAGAAAACCGTTGGAGTGGATCAACTATTTTAACCGGTAAACTGTAGAGGGAAATGCATTTTCACTATATTCTACAGTCTACTAAAATATTATGATTACTTCCTCTACTGCACCTCATTTGACAACCACGTTGACTTAAAGGAACACGATGCCAATATTTTTAGAAGATAAACATAATTTTCTCTAAATTTGCTTTTTATTTCTTGTGGAACACCTACACACAACGTTTCACAGGTTTACTAGGTAACAAGTAGACAGATCGACCCCCCCCCATTTGCTTTGATATCTGCATAATCAAAGCACGTGATCATTAAGTACAATAATGGAAATTACATTTACTTTGAAATCCTGTTTCTTCTTATGTTTTTAATTAATCTATTTATTTTTATTTCACTTGTTCATAAATTAACGTTAAGGCTCTATGTAATCGTAAAAACTATATTTCACCTCTTTTGACAAATTGATTGTAATTTGGAGGGTGGAGTGGGTAGGGGAAATGCGCAAGTCCACGAAGTGACCGATGGAGGGTTTAAACTCCATACATTGCTGCACTGCTAGGAAGAACACTTTTTTCGTGCACAACCACCATTGATCTCTATGGAATGGATTAGCTACACAACAGAATCTGTATAGTATTAGATGATTGAAGTAACCGGTGCACATCTTGGTATACCCAAATCAACATCATTCCAGAGACACCTGCATAACAGAATTTGTATATCGGATTCGGATGCCCGTTTTAGAAAATGTCATCCCATACGCCCGCAACGTCAAATACATTGAGCTCACTGAACTGGCGAGCTCACTGAATTGGTTTGATTCTGTACACTGCATCGCTGATATTTACATTTCAATGGGGACACATTGTGTGCAAATGGCCGGCTCTTAATCTACTGCTTAGGCTATTGTGGGATTTCCAATATGGCCGTCAGTGGCTTCACCTTATACGGAGCCCATGTTACCAATCCATCAATCCGTTGCATAGAGATCAGTGACAACCACAGAGAAATTGCACATACAAAGTTTCGATTATCCAAGAGAGGAATGCATAGTAGATCAATTACTGCATCAATCCTCCTTGACATTGAACACGTGAAAATAAATACCGATTTCTCCTACAATTCCCCACAATTTTGACATTTTGGATGACATTTGCTTACTTATCACGTCACGTTATGCCATTTTATATCATATCATCATATCAAGCAAATAGGTATGTAATTAGGTAGAGCAATATATCTTCCAATTTATTCCACCCAACTACTTGAACGTTTGGTCAATGAAAATTATAGGTCGTGTGCACACCCTTCGGACGACGTGTTACAGAAAATGGGTCTCGAATGACTATGTCAATGGAAAGCCTACTCATTGACAATGTATACCCGATGGCGTGCTTGTTTACAGTCACGTCAAGTTCAATGACAAATAAGTATAAATATATTTCCTTAAACACGTTGATGTTCTCGTTCATTAAAGCAATATTAGCACATTTTTGAAGAGCGCCCCCAATTTTTCAAAAAATTGAGATTTTTACACGGTTGCATTGGTACCTGGCTAGTAAACTATACCTGTGAATGGTTAAGCTCGAAAATGTCTGCGTGTCACAAACAAGGAATTTTGTAATTAGAAAAACTTATTATCGGGGGAAAACCTGTTGCAATCACTCATTCTTGGCTGATCGTCTTTGTGTGGTGTTTCGGTGTTTGTAACAACAGGATGGGCGGGCATCATTTGCTCTCAGAGCAATGCTATGGAGCTCTCAGTTACTTAGTTGTTGGTGCTCTATTTGCCTATTTTATTTGAGATCCCTAAGGTGAGAGGGACTTCGAGCTCCTTTCATCCAATGAATAATGTTGTGTATACATACTACATATAGTCTACTGTTAAAATACAATACTATATGAGATGTATGCAACGGGAAATACAGTCCGCCAAACACCTGCATGATTACTGCAGTGCTGGACTTTTAAAAAGCATTTGATGTTGTCCATCATAAGAAATTAATCCAGAAACTGGAGGCCTATGGAAATAGAGGAAAAGCGCAAAACTGGATCAGGTGCTTCCCGTCGAAACGAGTTCAGTGTGTTGTTGTAAATGGTGAAACATCCAAGTGGCACGATGTTGAGTGTAGCGTTCCGCAGGGAACGGTCTGGGGTTCTTGTTTTGTTTTCTTTTTTTTCATCAATGACACCAACAACTCCATATGGGGACAAACTCGACTCTTTGCAGATTACTGCTAATTACTACATCGCAAAATACAATCTGCTGTGGACGAGAATTCCCTTCAACAAGACCTCAACACTTTGGTTGCTTGGGCGGATATACCTCGGGTATGAAATTTAATCCTAGCAAATGTAACATCATGAGGATATGCAGGAAAAGAAACCCTGGTATTTCCACATACACTATGCTTGGTGTCAGGCTCGAAACGAAGGCAGCAATCTCATATCTGGAAATGTGCAGTGCGGCAAGTAGTCTTAGCTGAATCGTCAGACTGAGAATGCAGCCGCCTCTACAAAGCACTCGCCTAATTTACTTCGTCACAGAACTTTCTATTCTGCTCCACAGACTCGTTAACAGAATTGATCTTTAAAAAAGATTAACCCTTTTTTCCCCTTATTAACCCTTTAATCGCATTGGTTGTGGTGCCTGGAAACCGCATACAGCCAAAACCAAAACTGAGTTCTTCACTTGAAAAGTACAGAGACTGTAGTTTCGCTTTGGTGTGGTGATCAATTTTCAGAAAGAGCAGTGTCACCAAAATGGTGACCGAGATGAATCATCTCAATTTTACTTATACAAGTCTATTAATCTGTATGTTTACATTCAACCTGGAACCTTGCAACCAAAGTGATGGGCAATGAGGGGACCAATTATCCGATTCAACGGCCAAATCACGCCAACCCACACCCACATTAGAATACGGAACTCTCTAATCTCTTTGTCAGATAGTGGCGGTAAATTTCTTTTTGACATTGGGGGGATGGTGTTTGATGAAATTTATGAATGAAAAACTGGTTTTTTGCTGGCAAGATCCACTACTATTACTTTGCGCGCGAAGCCCGCTAAAAATTTTGCATTTACCCCAAAGCTAAAATCGTTTAATGTAATTGTAATTACAAACAAATGCCGGCGTAGCGAGCGAAAAATTACAATTTTTACCATTATGGTAAACTATGAGGTTATTTTTTGGTTAAAAAACACATGAACGGGCATCAAACAATTGGGGGAGATCGTATTGACCCATCCCCCTCAATAAAATATTGGGGGGGGGGGTATATCCCCCATCCCCCGGATTTACCCGTCACTAGTTGTCAGGCCCTACAAAGCAGTAATTCAAGAGGATAATCACCAGTCCATCAATAATTACTCTTGTTTGAACATGTTAAACAAACAAACAATGGTATGCTGGTAGTGTTGGAGTGCTGGCCTGGTTTTTAACGCATTGGGTGCTTTTGCGTCGGTGATTCTTTTTTTCTTAAAAAAAAATAAAGTGTATTGAATTTCTTTTGCAGGTATTAAAATTACACTTCTACATTAAAAGATTTTGAGGACACCTTTAAAGCCGGCTGGGACCTACGTCGGCGTAGCGTATATGAATCACTGCCCATTCTTAAATTTAAAACTTTAATTCTGCTTGCACACAAGAGTATCTCATAGTAGTCTCGTGTACTATCACACCTTTAAATACTCATTTGAGAGAACATTCCGCCGCTGACCGACAATCGTGCACCTTCGGGCATTTTTCGTAATCCGGGTGGACAATTTCGTGTAAATACGGCCCAGGGGCAAAGCAATTAAAAAGTGAATTGCCTGGACCCGAGACTGCCTGATTAGAGGCGTATGAGAGGACTCGTTAAATGATGCAGGTCATCCGATGGTCCTTCTGATGGCACTGGACTTGGATGTTCGACCAAACGTAAATTATTTGGACACTTGCGACTTAGGAAAACATTTTCGGAGGCAAAATTTCATACTGCAATGTGGTCTACTCTACTCCCAGTAATTTCATAAATATTTCATGAAGTCTCATATTTAAAAATTACAGTAGAAACATTAAGTAAAGTCGCATATTAAAATATTTTTAAAAATGCTGTTGTTTTGTAGAAACATCACCGGGATGCCTTATTAACACTAACTATAAAGTTAAAAGAAATACTCTGTAAAATAAATAATTGGTCCACACAAAACGTGGCAATTTTAACAACCAAACCAATTCTTTTACTCCTAGTATTTCAAGTCTAAATGAGAAAAGAGTAGGTTTCCCCAAACGGCCAATGTTTTAAAACACTTTCGGTTTAAAAATTTGGTGGTATTGGGGACGAGGATATTAGCGATTGGTTCATATAGCTTTTAATTAACAGACGAGAGAGGAGAGAGAGGTAGAGAGAGGAAAAGAGGAGGAGAGAGAGAGAATCAATGTATAACATAATGGACAATCTTCCAAATACAACACTAATAAGACCGATATAAGAGAAAAGCAATAAGGATATGATAAGCCGAAGGAAAGCTATTAAGTAGAAAGAAAGAACCAAACAAAAGAAAACCAAACATAAGCAAAAACAGCTCAATCAACAACAACAAAACAACACCAGAAAACAACTCAAAACAAACAGGAAAAGAAGACGCATCAAACGGAAACCGAGTTCCTCATCGGTTCGGTTGCAAAAACACAATTACGTTGACATGAAATACGATTTGGAAAATTACAATGACTTATGTAAAGGAGTAAGTGACCGCATGAATTCAAATTCACTCGTATCGATCGATCGGTCACATTCATGAACTGGGCATGGGCATAGGGCGCGCTCACTAGATCACCGCATCTGCATCTGCATAAGCTAAGCCCGGTTTTCTAAGGTCGTAAGTTGTGTGCTCGTGTTCACCATATTCCGAGGACTTTATGTACCAGTAACCTTGTATGACATGTACTTTCCGAACCAACTAAGCCAAGCACAGCTGCTTTATTTTGTGCCATCAGCAGAGATAGCACAATAGAAACTATTTAATGTCCTTTAATAAGTGGATCCTGGGTTTCCTACCTTGAATATTTTGTTCCGATATTCTTATGCATTGTGGGATAGGAATGCACTAACGATGCACGAGTAGATAAAATAATAAGCGCATATATATTCTATGGTGTTTTAAAAAAAAAGTTTCTCCGGTACTTTTCTGTCATAACTGTGCAAAACCGCTTGCTGTACATAAATTTTTACCAGTAACGAGTAACTCCTTTTTGATTGCCTTGTATTTTTGCGGCCCCAAAATGTGCGCGTGTTTAAAGAGACTCACTAAACCACGAGCGTGCATGGAATGATGACCGGATGACACAAAACACCATAGACTATATATTCGCTATTTATTTTATCTACTCCTACATCGTTGGTGCATTCCTATCCCACAATGCATAAGAATTTCGGAACAAAATGATTTCCGGTAGGAAACCCAGGATCCACGTATTGCGGGCCTTTTATGGCAAAATTACGTATCTCAAAAACCATGCAGCCTTTAGCTGGCTTGAATACATTTTTAATCCTCTGAGAACTAACGACGACTCAAGTCGCCGTTCAAAATTACTATCTGTCAATTTTTGCTTAAAAAAATTTAAAAAGTCTTCATTTTCCTTGGCACATTCAGAATTCGAATTAGCATGCAAAATGCATTTAAATGAGTCGAAAGCAGCCTATAGGCCTTGTTGGTGTTTTTAGATGGCTTTCCAAATGACCTGCAAACATTTGAAAGGCCACCTCCAAAGCTACTGAATTATGTGTTACAAACGTATACAGAACTGGCCAGGGTCCAAAGGGTTAATATATTTATCATATCAATTTCTGTATTCTACTATTTTGAGGGTTAATGATTTAGCCATAACCATAACAACAATTAGGGAAAAGCAGTTATGGCAAAATACATATGCTATATTTCAATGGCTGAACACAAAATATCCTTACAGAAAAATAAAATTCTTGATATGGGTTGCTTATAAAAATACCTTCAGAATGGTAAAACGCACCATAGTTAGGGTATGCTATCTCAGAAGGGAAGCATGGCATATAAGACTTTGTGAAATGAATACGGCGCCCCAAAATTGCCCAGAAATAACTTTATATATCATCTTGGATGGCCCTTTTAGGACACATATAAAGGAAATGCTCCATATCCTTAATTTCATGGATATTTGTGATCGTATAACGTATGCAACAGGGAGCATGATGTATAAGATTGTTAACAAAATTACCCCAAATTATCTCACTGATCAATTTAAATATTTAAGTAACTATCATGCAATAAGCACTAGAAGCAGCTCCTCTGGCCATCTCAATTATAATTTGTGTGTTATATTTGGTTTTTATTCTTGTATTAATATGTAATTGTTGTTAATGCAGGGCCTGACTGTAATCAGCTCTGTTGTGTAGGCTACCCTGTTGAAAGACGGGTGTAATAAATAAATACAAAAAAAATATATCTCAAGATACAACATTTCGATTTACGTAGTTCTGCCATATTAGGTCCGATGTCGCCCAGACAATGAAATACAAAGGAAAGTTGGACATTAAGGACGTAATTGTTAATCAATAGCATTGAATATGTCAATAACTGTTTAGAGATATCAATCACTAAATCATATAGAAAACCGATCATTTAGTTCACTACGTCGCATTTATGCAGTCCAGGGAGAAAAACGAATTGAATTCACTTCTTATTAGCAAAATTGCAAAGCTTTGCTACAGTTTACAACTTCCAGTGTTTTCAAGAAATGAATTGACGATATCCAAATTTAACAAGTAGCATGTTTTTGAATATTTTATTATGCCTAGACTTTTTCATGCTAGATTACCCTCTTGAACGAGGTTTATTTAACCCTTTCGCCCCGAATTAATTTTTACGGATTTCAATTTTTGAACTGTCACCGAAATATTGTCTAGATCTCCTCAGCAATAGCAATCCGTGCAGTCTCCATGGCCAAACCCTTGGCCTTAATTGGTATAGAGGATCAGACTTCAAAATAAGACCGAAACTTCAACTTTGGGTGGATTGGGGTTCCATTTTGAGATACCAAAATAGTATCTGAATGTATTTCAAGTACTTATTTGCAAGAAACGCCCAGACGTTCTCTCAGTGCGGAAATGCTTAAAATAAAATATCACAGAGCAGTAAGGAGTTTTTACAATTTCATTTTTACATTTGTTTTAATTACAAGATTCGATTTTAGGTCATTCATGCACAACGTGATTTTTTTTTTGGGGGGGGGGGAGTTGTTTTGTTCAGATGAACAATACCTAACTCTCCACCGATATCGCCAACCCCTTATCACGAATCTTTGATAGGCCCACTGTTACCCTTTGGGAAAACTGATATATTTCCCTAACGTCCCCTTCACTGTTTTTAAATGCCCTTTTGAAAAGGAATCACGGCGCCTGGACCTCTGCCTTGTTTTAGGGGAATTGCTCATATCTACAAGAAAGAATCGCTAGCTCCCTTTTTGCAATTATCGTCAGATTTTCCTCTTGGACGTTAGGGATATAAGTTCACACTCATGAATGCGAAAGGGTGTTCCAACAATTGGCTAAAGCAGTATCTGCGACGAATAGAAATTGGCAGATTTTTAATGGCCAAGAGATATTAAGCAGTGGCCATACATCTTTAGAATATCCTCGAAATACGACTCAATATTCCATGAATATATGTGCATCATTTGGTAACTTCAAATATTATGCCTATATATTCAATGTTGAATCTTAAATACGCTTGCATTATTCAGCCAGCCTGAGATCAGCGCATCTCAGCACTGCACTATTCTTCCTTGCATCGCTGATTAATATTCTCCATCTTGCTCTGTATTCATGGTATTGTTGGTGTTTCCACATCCACCGGTAGGCAGGTCCATTTAAACAACACTGTCAAAAGAGCAAGCCTTGGGCAATGCCGTTTGAAAGGATGGTTTAATTAATATTGTTAACGTTGAAGAAGCTACGAACGCCGGATGTAGGCGGACAAACCCAAACACACACCCTTAATTGTTCAATACCACCCCCAATCCACCCTCAATTCACCGAGTTTCAATTCACGCAAACACTTGTGTTTGCAATGACCATTCAAAGTAAGTCCCTCAAATGTAGGTGGGCTAATTTTGAACTCACCCCCTGTTTTGTCCATTCAGGTTGAGCATGTCTAACCAATACGGGGATGCAGACAAAACCCCCAAAACACCCTAAATTTTAGACTCACGTGGCCCACCCCAAACCAACCCCCAATTCATCAAGTTCAGTTCGCGCATATTATCTCCCAACCCACTATTTGATACGACTAATTCAAACAGTAGGTTCAATTAACATAAATCAAACTTATTTATTTGAAATTGCACTCACCAACCCGATGCATTCCAATGTATAGTCTCCATTACAGTCGTTTATACCACAGACCGGGAGAGTCTACCTCTTATTGGCAACCCAATGCCACCATCGATAAATAAAGTTCGCATGGCAGCAAATTTCCATGACAGGTAGTATCGGCCAACATTCAATTTTTTCATCCAAAAAAGTTAGTATATAAGATAACCCGGTTTGCTCTATTATGGTGTGAAAAATGACTAGTTTTTATATCTATTTTGGTAACGACTTGTGAGTATAAAATGTTTTGAATTACTAGTAAAATTGCAAAATATTCAATTTTTCAGCCAATATCTATTATTTCTTTATATCACTTTGGACTTATGACGACATAGTTACGTCATAATGGCAATGTTTGTAATGATTTGGTTCCAGTGGAAAAAAGATAGTCTATGTATCATGTGGCAATAAATTTATAGGAATGGTATGGTTAATAACGAAAATTATCTGACAACAAAATACGCTACATCACTTTGTTCGGTGAATTGTCAGCTTTCTCTTAGGACGTTAGGGATTATACATTAATAGAGACCACATTGTGCAGACTACGTTTCCATAAAAACACGACCTTTAAAAACCAACTTTCGAGTTATGACACTTACTTTTTTTCAAGAGGGTGCCAAATTTGAGATAAGATTTACAAAAAAAAAAAAAACATTAAGTTTACGTTTGAAGGATTTTCAAACCGCATCGATTGAAATGCTGATTAATTGCTAACAATCGACCAAGCAAAACTGAACTGGACCCAAAGTATATCACAACAACTGCATCAAGAGCTGGTGCCTAACGAGGAATGGTTATAACTAGTAGGAGAGGATAGTAAACTTTTACAATGCCTCACGTTGAAGGTAATGGAAAATGCATCAAGTCGAATGGATAAGTGCTCGTCCAACAACACTAGACCTCTGATTCTATCAGAGGAAGGCGATTCGAGTTAATGGGTTGGGGATGAAGATTATTAGATTAAGCTAGATCAGAACTCAACATCTTATCTCTCAAACCAAATACGTCAGGTGGCAGCAGACAGAATCCTCTCTACATGCTCTACAAAAGGCACACCAGCATATACGTCAATTTTCTCGCTGGTTCTATTAAGTTCGACCCAATTACGATACATATGCAAAACAAAAACATAGGAATGGACACCTGCTGCAAAAACATCCATAGAACACCTTTGTTTTCCGGAGATATTGAGATTTAGTTGCATTGATTACACACATTCTCTATGGACGGACCGATAACGTTTGTCTCGCACGCCAGTACACGTGAGATATATTTTTCGCAGTCTACAGACACAACGTGGGAAATACGACCGGTCCGCCGTATGGGGATATCTAGGTGTGGAACGCAAAGGAAAAACAAAATGGCGGACGCAGTTTTGACGAGTTTCTTAAAGTTCATGCTTTACCAAAACATGTCCATTGTTTGGGACTCATTGCACCATTTTCTGTCTAAAATGGGATAAGGGGGTTAATTGGGGCTTACGTTGTTCCCGATATTAGGAAAAAATATGACAGAAAACTATTGATTCATTGATTGTAATGACATCAATTAAATTAAAATTGTTGTTGTTTTATATTTCCAGGTAAGGAATTAGGAACTGCAAAACTTCTGTTCATGTTTTCCGGTTCGTTACACGTGTCTAAAAAGTGAGGGTAAAGGTGTTAACCATTGGTAACACTGGCTTTACCAGGGGCGGTAGTTACCCCTGAGAAGTCGGTATTTATAAACCACCCGATGCTTTGATTTTACCATGATGATATGGTATGGTCCTCCTCTTTCCATTGATACCAAAAATATACCAACATAACTAGTATGGCGTCCTAATGACGTAATAAAGTCCGCGAGCCGGCAAAGTTGGCATTTTCCATAGAAAATAGGCGAACATCTAATTTTGCGCTAAAAATCGTAGGAATATCGGATTTACATGCGGGTTTCAGCGCTAAATGATGCCAATTGACTAGTTTTACATAAACATAGAGGTTTAGAGCCCTAGTGTGCATAATATTTTCAAATATGTACCATAAAATATTTGTTAGTGGCAACCATCCCCCCCTCTACCATTCGACTTTGACGGCATACCATAACCCCTGTGAAGGTGCTACCTTCATATTTGTTTTCGCTAAAATGACCAGAAAGGATGGGAGAACGATTACCCATAACTTTTTTACGAAAGCTTTTGGCATTTTAGCGCACCGGAGCAAAGTTTACTGGGGGTGGTACCCCCCTCCCCTTGGTAAGACGAGGGTTAAAGCAATATTAGCACGTTTGTTTGAAGAGCGCCCCCAATTTTTCAAAAAAAATTGAGATTTTACACTGTTGCATTGGTAACTGGCCAGCAAACTATACCTGTGAATGGTTAAGCTCGAAAATGTATGTGTGTCACAAACGAAGGAATTTTGCAATTAGAATAATTATTATCGGGATCCCGATAATAATTCAATGGCTGCTGGAAACGGCCTTCCAATGTGAAATAGCAGGGAAATAGCGCAATGTACGTGTCTACGCTCATCCATTAGTTGTTTTATTGGTTCAGGCAAGTCAAGTTAGAGGTTATCTTCTCGAGATGGCACTATTTCATCATGGACGGACATGAACGTAGCATTTCCAGCTCTGCCGTTAAGTCCAATCTGGGATCCAAATCTAATTACAAAACCGCTTATTTTATGATAAACATGATAAATACGCATTTCTTAGCATTCTCGTTCGCAGGTATAGTTTCCTAGACAATTACCAACGTAACTGTGCCAAAATATCAACTTTTGAAAATTGGGGGCGCTCCTCAAGAAATGTTGATTTAATCTTCAAATAGAGTAGTGTTTATAATGCCGTTTGAAGTAAGTAATCTGCCCAGATGGAAGGCATCAAATATCGCTGCATAGCCCAAGTTTGCATCTTTGTCCGTAGGAGGAGCTGTGGACATATGTCAATCATTTCAGGATCGTCAGAATTTGGTTTATATGGGCTCACAATTTTTGGACATCGCCCTCAAGAGGTAGTTTGCTTCTGATGCATGGCTGTTATGGATGTAGGAAAGTATTTATTTGATTTATTTATGGCTACCTCATCCTTAACGATAACAGTTGAACTGCGGAGGCTCTTGTAAATGGTGAATGGTGACAGCCTTAATTAATTGACCAAGTTACGAATCGGATGGGTGTCAGACGTCCGTCAATGTTGGCTACACCGATGTACGCAAAACCATCATGAGCGTTTAAAATATTTTGGGTAGTAACAACAATGATTTTAAAGTGAGAACCCATAAAAAACAGGCTCGTTAGCTCTCAAAGAACAAGAATTAATGTGATCATTTAAGAGTTAATGGGACCGGTAAAAATACATGATGGCAGGCTGTGACGTACCGCGCGCGGGTGGCTATGTTTTTCCCATTAGAAATATGGGATTTTTTATGATTCTGATTTAGCAAGAGCCACCGTATATTCAATCAATTCGGTTAACAATGCACTCTAAAAAATGTCTACTCAAATAAAGGATATCTTATCCGAGGGATTTAACATTTAATTGACCGGGGGGGGGCTTCCTCTGACCCTCCAAATTTGTTTTCGCGCTGGCCGCTTTGCGCTAGGGATTTTTGCGCCGCCTTTTTTTGTATTGCCTGACTTAAATGCGCTTCTTCCATACCAAAATAGTTAAAATCGGCCAAGCCGTTATGAGTTAATTAGGGAGGGTCCCATGGAACCCCCCCCCCCTTGGCACTAACGTAATTCATCTGAGACGAATATTTATAAAAAATCTTAAGAACCAACCCCCAATTTTTTTTTTTTTGGCTTGGATATTTGTTCACACATACCTATCAGTAACAATTATTAGTAACGTAAAATACTTACCCCTTTATTGTGCTGAAAACAATCATGCATTGAGGACGTGCCTAAATCCGTTACTGGTCAAGTCTATTGGAAATGACGTGTATTTTGCACCCCCGTAAAAAATACAGGATTCCCTAAAGTTCCCTAAGTCTTCTAGAGTAGATATCAACTTTCAAATAAGTTTTCAAAAAGTTGGATGTAAAGCGCAAAGCTCATTTGAATTTTCTGTCTTTTTGCCCATTTTTCGCGTGTTTTGAAACATGTTTTGCCCCTAATTTGCCGCCCAATACCATTTCTTTTTATTTGCTATTAGGTGTCTATGACAGCCACATTGACCCCCCCCCTTCGGGCACCAACGGTAGTGAAACCCCTTGGTCACTTTAAGTGTTACTAGAATTTTTTAAAATTGGTTAAAGAGTCAATCAATTCCGCATAGACTAGGTAACTCCCCCCCCATAGATTTTTTTTCGACCTCTGATTTTCAATTGAACTTTGACACTTGAATTTTGACAATTTTCGATCGTGTCCACCGAACATGATAACTTGTCATTTTGAAAGCCATTTCAAGTGTGCGTTTCCTAAATCCTGGTTCATTTATTTTAAGACTTCATGCCAAGCATCAACTGCTTCTGTTTTCTGCAAATAAATTGTCTTGAAAAGTCGCGCAAGCCGTTGCAAAGCAATTATGTCAACCTACGCTTAGATGACGAATTTCGCTATTCTCTGCTATATATAGTAAAAGGAGGTCGCCTAGCGGCGCTGATAGATCGTATTGGCATTCCGATTCGCTGTGATATTCTCGTAGCCACCAATAAACACACTGGGAATGTTGATTATAATCAGATGAGGTCAGGGGATTCCTTATGTTTACTAAAAGTACTGAGTGCTAGAGGTAAAAGTGTCATGGCGCCCTCTGTAATTCTTATCACCATCAACCGCGACATGCTACGTTACATTGTTGTAGAAAGAATGTAATAGCAGATGCGGTATTTTCAATAAACCCCACCATTAATCATAATCTTATAATATTTAATGATGCATTTGCACAAAAATGTAGAGCACATTAAACCTGTCTTTTATTCTTTTTATTTATAGACGTTCAGTGCCTCATGTATAGCCGTGCGCCGCTTATTGAGATGGAGCGAGCGGCATTAGAGCATACACCCTTATATTTTAAAGATCTCCGATCACGAAATAAGTTTTAATATCGGCGAAACGTGTCCCTAACCTGAAAAAAAATGTACCACCCCATACAAACATTTATTTCGATTCAACGAGCGTTTTATTTTTTTAGGGTGAAATGAAAAAAAAAAAAATAGTATCAATTAACGCCATGTTTCAAGATGAAAAACAAAGCCAATAGATGAAGGATCATTTTTGAGTAAACGCGAAGTTTGCACCTTCTTTCCCCGAAGCAATGTATTGAATTAAAGATCACTGAAATAGAAAAGAAGTACCATTGAAATGGGTAAATGATGGGGAAAAGGTGCTACCATAGAGAACCTCGTTGTATATGCCTTCCACTGCCGTTTTCCTTCCTCCTCGCTGACTTTTATTTCATCATTATACGTTTATAGTATACCCAGGTTGTTGTTGTGGAAGTTTGCGGTTGGCCGGATGTGATGTATAATGTGCTTCTCTTCCAATTATGCACTTTGGTTCTTTTGCTTTGCTAACAGCAACATCAACCATGGGCCGTAATTATTATTCGAACACCCATCTTACTCACCGTCGCTCTCTAATTCAATACGTAAACACGGTCGTTTGACCATGTGAAACAAAATCGCAACCTTTTATTATAAGCACGATACAAAGACGAAAACGGAGTATTGTAAACAACCTAGAACGGCAATAATCGAACTTGGTTATTGGAGTTTAAGAAAACCATTTTATATACTTATTCCAATGCCAATTAATTTATTCATTTGAAACTGTAACTAACAAGTGTGGACGTGAAATAATAGAAATTACTCTTACTGTCACGTTCTTGTCTTTATTGATTGTAACAGACTTAAAAAGTTTTTTGAGAAAAAGTAAAAAAAAACTCTATGATTAATTTTAATTTACATAAAAAAAAAAAGCATCAATTTTTTATATTTTCCCCCCCCCCTTTCAAGTTCACAGATCAGAATATATTCATGCTTAAACTTTGATTTATGTTTGTGCAGTTCTATTAATCCATAATGTATAATGAGTCGTCTGTTTGGTGGAAATGTACAATAAGTGAGGACGCCTTTATATTAGTATTTGAATGTTCGAAATTAGAAATACAATTAAAACTTAGGGTGGTAAATTAGGTAAGAATAACCTAACGATGGAAAAACTGCAAATGTAGCAGTTTACCTTATTAGTTTGTGAACTGTGACCTAAGGTATATATCATTGTTATTCATTATTATTTATGTTATTATATATATATAGATAGATTAGCCTTTTAAGAATAAATAACCTGCTATGAGGTCTTCGTTGAAACCGAATAAAACAATACAAAAGCATCAAACAAACAAACACACAAGAAACAAACCAAAACCAAAAAAAACAAGAAAAACGAACTCAAACCCAACCCAAACAAAAAAAAAAAAATAAAAACTTTTGTATTTTTTAATAAATGTATAAAATTAAGAAATAAAACGAAACATAGATACAAAACAAACCACAAAAAATTACCCTGTAATATTACAAAAAAAAAATGTAGTCCCAAGAAAACTAAAAACAATGGTTTGTTACTATTCTTGCGTGTGCTATGAACCTCTTTTAACCTACAGATTCTGTTGGGTTGGAACACCGAAATCAATAGTGTTCAATTGGATTACCAAATAACTGCGTCATTTTGCGGTCAACTTGGAAGCCATGTGAAAAACGACTGATCTAAGACTAGGCTTTCTGGAATCATTGCATGAATACGTTTGAACTCTGGGTGAATGTTGTCTCTTTTAGAGTCAATCGCTTTAGTGTCCCATAAACTCATCCACCAGTCCACAGTTCAGTGGGTTTTACTTACTTCTACAAGTATAAACATAAATCTGACCGCGTGTAATATAGTATGCATATATTCTACACAAAAACCAAGGGAGTGTTTTCTAAATCCCCTGGTGGATGGAAGCTATTGAACTGAACCATAGGAGTTGAGCACTTCATTGCCTCATAGTGAAATAGTCCAGAGGTTTAAGAAATGCTTACATCACTGGAAACAAATGCTGTGAAAAAGCTACAGATGCTACCCGTATACTCCCACTAATTTTTAAGCACTTGAAAGAAAGTTAAACCGGACCGTCTTCATGAGGCAATTCGAAAGAAGCATTAAGTCGTCAGTAATGAAAGTTTAAACAGGAACGGTGTTTTAAATGCCATCATGAAATAAGGAGAATACGGACTTGAGAAAATTGTCTATTATGTTTCATAGGGCCATATTAGCAACAGCTTTATAGCAGTTAGCATCCGAGGTGTTAAATCTTTAAGATCTCAAGTGTGTGAGTAAGAGGACCCCCTCACGCATGGGGACAAGTTACGACATGACTGCTCCCCTTCTTGAAATCTGGAAGACCTCGAGCTTTTACCCCGACATGTCTTTCGTGGATCTTGGATGATGATTTGGGATCCCTTGATGTATTATGTTGAAGGATACAATTAACTGATTTGGTGACTATTAAGGAGAGAATGCTGATACGTTCACCCCAGAGGGTTGGGCTGCGACAAGTTTACGAAACCGAAGTTGGGTGTTCAGTCTTCCGAATTCAACGATTATACGTAACATGGGGATATATCGTGAAATATACCGCTGTTTAATGCAGTAGGCAACAATGCATAATAAACTTGTGACATTAAATATTCCTACCTATGAATTTCATTATGAATAATTGAAAGAAGGGCGCATATTACCATCTGTTTGCATAAAGCATAACATCTGATTCAATGAATTTATCATCAAGGAAAAAGATGAAAAGTGATAGGTTTTTGTTAGTGTACTATTTTTGGAAATGCTATTTCCACCTGCCTGAGAATAAACCATAAAATAGGGATGCGTGAGTCGATATTAAAGTAGAAGGATTCATATTAGGAAACGACAAATGAATATAATAATTAATACATAAGAAAATTCTGTTAGCTTCGCGAAGCAGTCCGGAGTTCAATTGATTACCAGATCTATACACATCTGGGTTTTAAGTGATTGGGTTAATTAATTCAAAAACATCAACAGCTTTAAAGCAAAACGTTTACTTGTCCAGATATATCCCCAAATGGAATGAAGAGTCTTTAATGCAGTATAGGAGTATTAGCTGTGTTTATATAAATAAAGACCCAAAAGCAGCAAGACTCTTTGCCAGTAGGCCGCGCATATTTTCGTTTTGGACACATTTTAACCGCTTTTCGTGTGTGTTGTTTGTAATATTTGATCAAACTGTATTTGTAGACAAAGTCATCTGGGAGAAGAACCTGGGGCTACTTTATTTATTTTGTTATTTGGATTTGTTAGTAAACAATATTTGCTTATTTAATGCTATAGATTATTGCATTGGCATAGGGATATAAGGCGCTTGGTTCTCTGTAGAGCGCCCAATTAAATGTATTTTTTATATATAATTTTAGACGGGGCGATTTTTTCAAGTATTTAATACTTTTCTTTCCCATCGTTGCTTTCCTCTTCTAATAAAAGGGGACCGATTACGTAAGTGATGAGTGGTTTATATTATGTAGGGGTTTGTCCCACTTTTGATTATGTTTAAATTTATTTTCAGAACTGTTTTGTTTTGGCGTTTGTTCTGTTGCAATTGCTTGGAAGGTGTTCTCCATCAATCCCTAACGTCCCTTTAATGCAATTTAATGCACTTCAAAAATCACCGCGACAGTGGATCCCTGCCTGGATTAGGGGAAATTGCCCCAGATCTAAAGAAAAATACCGCTACCTCCCTTTTTTGCGGTGATCGTCAGATTTTCCCTACGGACGTGAGGAGGATAGATGCTCACTTTCCTGGATGAAGCTTCATTACATCCCACAATAATTATTGTTATATTGTTATTTTAAATTCAGTGTTTGATTTTAAATGCCATTTCTGTATCTCAATTTAAAAGGTTTCGCTTAACTTTGATTTGTCTTTTTAAATGTTGCGAAATGATAAATTCAGAAAAAAAACAGAGATTTTAAACAACGAATTGCGGTTCAGTGAAAAGTAGGGTTTTAACCTATATGAGTTAATCGGGTATTTGTTCGCACCTCCATAGAAATTTGTACCCTGGAAAGAAAGAAAAGAAAGAAAAAGAAAGAGAGAGAAAAGAGAGATGAAAAAGAATGGAAGAAAGGGAAAGAAGAAGGAAGAGAAGAAAAGAAGGAGAAAGAAAAGAAAGAAAGAAAAGAAAGAAAGAGGTAAATAACGAAAGAAGAGAGGAGAAGAAAGAGGAAGAAAGAAATAAAGAAACAAACAAACAAACAAACAAAGAAAGAAAGAAACAAAGAAAGAAGAGGGAATCTATGTTTTCGTTGGCTATTGAGTAAGAAAGATCGGGGAATTGCTTTTTCAAAACATTTTCACCTTAAGTTTGTGGAATTCTAAAGAAATGAATAATCAAGTGCTACTAAGAAGGGTATTAATTGTTCTAAGCTGACATTAATTTACTTTTAATGCGAATGGAAAAGGTGATGGAATTTAACCACCTTTACGCTACGTGTAAACGATTTGCAGAAGAGAATTAAGAAAACAACAAACGCTTTAATATTCCTACATAATCAATGCTACAAGTATGTGTACTTTTCAAGCTTGTTGTTATATTAATAAAAGCGCATCAAACTTGATGAATTTTTATGAAAACCAAAATGCTATGATTATGGCCCATTTTGGGAACATAGCAATTCGTTGATGTATGACTAAGCTTTACCCCGGTCATGAGGGAGTTTTAAAATTTTAAGCATCAAAAAGAAATTGCGCCGTATTGAATTGCAAATCAAGGTAATGAGTTATAGTTTTAGAAGACGCCACAATCAATTATTGCATTGTTATAATTAATTCTCAACATGACGTGACATGAAATCTTTAGCTTGATATTTTAAGGGAAATAGTTTAAGTTCAATCCGTCCTTCACACAGTATCGGTAAACTGTCCAAATTTGCGGGTTTTGCCGAATAACACCACGACTTGAAAAGGACAAACGTCCTGCAAATGGCTAGCGCCTGATCAATGTAGAAGAGATTGAACGCTCTTAAAATTGTCCATGGTTTGGTAAGATTGATAACACGAAGAACACTCAGTTCTTGGAAAAAAACTCCACTGCCAAAACTAAAAAAGGGAAAATTTAAATACGCACTGTTTTCTCCGAGAAGGAGGCTACATGATAATTTATAGTGCGTGTCTCTCGACAGAAGCCCATACACTGCGCAACTGTATGTAGATAGTAGTTAATATTTTCAAAGGTAGATGCAACCTTGCATTTGTTCTTTTCTTGGGACTTGACGAAATCCGAAAACACTACCAAATCTGTGCATTTATGGTTGCAGTTTGGTTGTGTAAACCCAGACTTGGGGGGGGGGCGGGGGCAACAATATATTGCGGCGGGGCAATAAACTACATCACTTTGCAAAGGTGAACACGGTATACTGATGATATTATCAATTTTATTACTTTTCCGGATCTGCGGAGATGGACAAGCAGGGCAAACATCAGCAGGGCAAACAATTTCGTATCTATTTCTTTACATCCTTCTTTATATTTTGCCTTACTTCGTTAGTCATAATTTTAGTCTATTAGCGGAAATTGAACTTTTTATGGAAAGATAATTCTGACCCAAAAACAGAATAGCTACATTCCATGATGACAATACAGCATCTGTGCGTAACACAAAAAGGGCTGATCCCATTGCACAGGTGCAGAATTGAGCTCAGAGGCTTGTCCGCAACGTGATTGTCCAAACAGCAACAAATGTGTCACGTAATAACAAAACCATTATAATAGAATGCTGGTATTCAGCTTTGTGCTGGACAAGCCAAGCCGGGAGCATGCAACGAGTCAGGACCACAATTGATATAAAAAAAGGTTAAAGGTTTTAATGTATCATTTACCCAACCAATTAGGATAGCATCAGTATGTAGACAATTGCGTCTCGAGCGCGGTCTGTTCCACGTTCGCATAATTATTCATTGTATCATGATTTCATAGTTATACAACAAATGAGGGACAAAAATAATGGAATATTTTCAGGAATAATTTACACGTCAAATCAAAATTTCTATACAAATCCGGTGCTTTCTTGAAGAATTGGGGGGGCTCCAGGTTGCATGTTTTTTTTTGATATAATTGATGGCCATAGGTAAATGGACGGATGTGGAAAACAAAGTATATGGACCATTTGACGAAAACGGTTAGGCGTTTTGCGCACAGGGAGAAAAGTTCGAGGGGGGGGGGGTTGGGTAGTAAACTTCCCCACCCCAAGTAAAAAAAAATCCAACAAAATACAAAGCAGGGAAAGCAGTGTAAAGTTGGTTAAAAATGCGCTGTCCAACGCATTAACATTGTGTGTGCAGACCAACCGAAGGCTGGCTTACAACAGAGTAATAAATCTCGTGCATGTCAGTGAACAATGACTCGGGGTAAAACTTGTTGAGCACCACAATAAAAGCAGGTATAAAGCAAGATGTAAACATTCGAATACTAAATACTTGGAAATCATCTTCTACCAATCACGCAAAAATAAGGTTAGGTTATGGACCGGTTTAAATTGACCAACACGAAATGGTATATCCGAGGAAAGTTATTTTAGGAAGAAAGGACAATTCTGGGGAAAACTACCGAATGCTCCAACCTCCCCATCCGGCGAATAAATGGAGAGCAAGTCAGAGTCTTCGCACGACACAAAAGAAACCTCTAATTCGTGTCTAGCCCATAGGAACTGATGTTGAATGACCCAGAATATCCGATCATTTGGAGTCTAGGGTGGTAAGGGACCAGCAGAGAATTAAACAATGCCGTTAGACGAGACTTATTTATTTGATAGAGGTTCCAAATAATATAGAAAGATAGAAAGTGTCCAATAGAAAAAGGAGGTATTTATTACGATCTTGTCTTAGGTGTGTGTGTGTATGTGTGTAAGGTGTGTATGGGTGTGCGTGTGTGCGCACGCGCGAGTGTGTGGTGGTGTGTGTGTGAGAGAGAGTTGGGTGTTTTTGTGTGTGCGCGCGAGTGGGCGGCTGCTGCTGCTTCGCTGCTGACTGCTAATACTCGCTGCTACTACTACTACTACTTACTACTCTACTACGACGAACACTAACACTACTACTACTACTACTAACAACAACTACTACTACTACTAGCTACTACTACTCGTCACTACTACTCTACTACTACTTCTTCTTCTTCTTCTGCTTCTATTTTCTACGATGAGTAAAAAGCTTCAATGAAACAGGTGCACCCTCACGTGGTTATGGATGTCGTAAAGTTGATAGCGGGCATCCAATACAATTATTATGGGACTCTTTTTTGGGGGGAAATACACTCCGCACCGTATGGCTCTAAAGCATCTCTGTTTATTATATACAAAACTATGATTGGCCACCATTAGAGTCCAACTGTGTGGTTGTCTATAATATAACATTACCTAATAGCTCTCTAATGGTATCAGAATCATAAACATTGGTTGCTTTATAACAAATTCCCCGACTTGAAGGGATAACACTTCGTAAACCTATTACAAAGGCAGGTAAGACCAGGAGATTCAGGGCTAACTTGTAAGTTATATCAGACTTAAAAAGTATAAAGCGTGACAAAACACACATACAGTGATTAATTAAAATCCTTGGTAAATTTATGGAATTTGGTCGTTGTAAGTATAAACCATCACACCCCAAAAAAGTACCTACCACCCCTGAAATTTGTCTGTCGAGTTCCAAACGATACATCGCATTATACTTATGGGATATAATTGGAAGCGTTGTTTATTTGCGCGTATTTACACCTTCCATTGTGGGATTGATGAAGTATGGTTGAATTTTGCACACTTGACCGAACCCACCCCAGGATTTAAAAGTTGCAGTAAGCCCTATAGAGAAGGAGAAATTTCCATGCAGATAAGAAGAGGACTGCATGATTTTCAATCTGTACAGTAACGATTGGTCAATAGGGCTTCTGCAACTTTTAAATCCTGGGGTGGTTTTCGGTCAAGTGAGTCGGGCAGCGCATCTGGTGCACCATTTTGGGGACGAAGAATTTGCACGACATATACCACTTAGCATACCATTTCAAGTACTGATTCTGAATATGGCCATCAAAAATTAATGTCAAGAGTCGCTAAAATGTGTTGGATTCACACATTATGAAGACTCAACTTTAAGTGGTGTTGGGGAAAAAATCAGCCGAAGTATATATCACATTTGTGAGGCTTTTGACAATGTCTTGTGAAGTCGCCGGTCAGTCAGCCATGAGTAACGGATGTCTCTATATTCACACAACAGGTACTCGTGTTGGGGCAGTAAAAGTTACTCCTGTTGCATAAGCCTATTCGCCATCGATATGGTACATAACTCTTAGTTACTACTGGATCACCACCTTTTTGTAATGTTATTGCCACGCATAGACTGTGTGCAGGGATCATTTCGATCGTGGTGCAGGAATCAAAGCGTGATCCGTTGATATAGTAACGACCAGATTACACGTACACTTCGCTGGTCGAATAGATAAGGAGAATTACTCATGCACGAAGAGATTGCCTGATTTCAATTGTGACAGTATGATTGTCAATAGATTACTGCTCTTTCAAATCCTGGGGTGGGTTCGGTCAAGTGGGGCATAACTTCAACAATACTCATCCGATCGCCACAACTGAGGTGTCAAAATACGCGTAAATTGAGCAGCACTTCTAATTATATCCATCTTGTATAAGAAAATGTATCGTTGAACTTGACAGACAAATTGCATCCTTGGTGGAGAGTTACTTTTTGGGTGTGTTTATATCCACTGCTTTCATCATCTTTCCTTCAAATTGTTCAGATCAAACTACTTTTAATTCTTTTTTATCATACTCCAAAGCTCGTCATGATGCTCAAGACTTATTTATTTTGGACAGAGGTTTCAAATAATATGAAAGATAGTAAAGTGTCCCATGGAAAAAGTGAGGTATTTTCTTCCGCTCTTTGGTCTTAGGTGTGTGTGTGTATGTGTGTACGTGTGGTGTATGTGTGTGCGTGTGTGCGCACGCGCGAGTGTGTACTGTGGTGTGTGTGTGTGTGAGAGAGAAGTTGTGTTTTTGTGTGTGCGCGCGAGTGCTGCTGCTGCTTCTGCTGCTACTGCTACTACTGCTGCTACTACTACTACTACTACTACTACTACTGACTACTTTACTACTACTACTACTACTCACTCACTAACTACTGTGCTATTACTACTACTACTACGTACTACTCCTAGTCTTCTTCTTCTTCTGCTTCTAATTTTCCTACGATTAGTAAAAAGCCTTCCAATAACGGTAGCACCTACCTGGGGTTATGGTATGTCGTAAAGTTGATAGATGGCATCCCAACAATTACTTATGTACTCCTGTTTTGGGGGGAAACACTCCGCACCGTATGGCTCTAAAGCTCTATGTTATATACAAAACTAGTGATTTGCCACCATTTAGAGTCCAACTGTTTGGTTGTCGATAATATAACAATTACCTAATAGCTATCTAATTTATCAGAATCATAAACAGTGGTTGCTTTATAACAAATTCCCGTGAAGGGGATAACACTTCGTACCTTATGTACAAAAAGGCTGGGTCAGACCAGGATTCAGGGCTACTTATTAGTCATCCTCATAATTAAAAGTATAAAGCGTGAAAAACAACATACACGTGATTAAATTAAAATCATTGGTAAAGTTATGGAAATTTGGTTCAGTGTATAGTAAAAACACTCCCAAAAAGTAACTACCCACCCCCGGAATTTGCTGTCGAGTTCAAACGATCCATCGCATTAATGACATTATAGGGATATAATTTTGAAGCGTTTATTTTATCGCGTATTTTGACACCTCAGTTGTGGTGATGGATGAAGTAGTGTTTTGAAGTTATGCACACTTGACCGAACCCCACCCCACGGATTTAAAAGTTGCGTAAACCCTAGATAATGAGAAATTGTCATGCAGAGAATAAGAGGACTGCATGAATTTCAATCTTAAGCAGACGATTGTTCAATAGGGCTTACTTGCAAACTTTTAAATCCGTGGGGTGGTTTCGGTCAGTGACAGTCGGGCAGCAGCATCTGGTGCAACATTTGGAAGAAGAATTTGCACGACATACCACTTAGCATACCATTTCAGACGATCTGAATATGCCATAAGAAATTAATGTCAAAAGTTCGCTAAAAGTGTGTTGGATTCACCCATTAATGAGACTCAATTTAGGGTTTGAATCAGCCGAGTAATGATATCACATTTTTGACTTTTGACAATGTCTTTAATCGCCGTCATCCAGCCAGGGTAACTGATGTCTCTATATTCACACAACATTACTCTGTTGCAGTACGCCCTATTCGTCCCTCGAAGTGGTTACATAACTCCTTAGTTACTGGATCCGCACCTTTTGGATGTTATTGCACCCATAGACTGGTGTGCAGTGATCATTTCGTCGTGGTGGCAGGACTCAAAACGTGATCAGTTGATATAGTAACGACCAGATTCCCGTAACACTTCGCTGGCGAATAGATTAAGGAGAATTACTCATGCCGAGACGAGGATTGCACTGGTTCAATTTGTGACAGTATGATTGTCAATAGATTTACTGCATCTTTCAAATCCTGGGGTGGGTTCGGTCAAGGGAGCATAACTTCAACATACTCCAGCGATCGCCACAAATGAGGGTGTCAAATACGCGTAAATGAGCATCGCTTCTAATTCTAATCCCATATTGTAATGTAATGTATCGTTTGAACTTGACCAATAAATTTCAGGGGTGGGAGTTACTTTTTGGGTGTGTTTTATATCCACTGCTTTCCATCATCTTCCATTCAATTTGTTCAGATCAAAATAATTTTTAATTCTGTTTTTTCATAACTCCAAAGACGTCATGATGCCAACACACCTCCATTAATCACTTAGCAAATGGCAGGAAATGATTGAGTAGTACCAGCTTCCCTTACAACCGGAGAATCCAGTAATTGCCACTTCAGGCCTTCTCTTATTTTGCTATGCTAAACAATACGCAATTTCATTGAAATGTGTAATATTCCAAAACCCCCATGCTAAAAAAAGTGGCAAATATGGCTTTAATCCTAGTGATGAGAAATCTTGAAATGAGCTCTGAACCCGAGCTCACGCGGGCAACGGCAACCACGTTTCAACCAATTAGATGGTGCTCCTTATAAAAAATAACGTCACTTACTGGGTTGAAGGTGATTTGTCCCACGCAATGCTACGCGTAACTTACTGTGGATTTCCGCCCGCGCTTCCTTAGCGGTTCGCTAACCCTATAGTCAAGTCTCAGAACTTCTCTCCTCGTTTTTTTCTTCACTTCTTTTCCTTTTTCTTCTGAATCCTTCTCTTACAAGCTGTATTCTTGAACAATATTCTAAAACATACCAGAATGAAATAAGTGTCAGCCTTGAAACATTCTCTCTCTTCACTCTCTGGTGGTTACGGGAACATAATAGCGGCCAATAGCGCACGTACCCCGTATTTGTTTGACTAATTTCACTATAATTAACATTATTGTTTTGTTCACGGATTTTTTCTAAAACCGTTCTCTCCTTACCAAAATATTGTGCTTGTACGATTGATATTGATTTGTATGTACCAACAAAACAAGAAACAACGAAAAAACACAAACAAACCAAGCAAAAAGGAATAAACCGAACAAAATCTGTAAATATCCCCAGATAAAGAGGTCAAACAAGAAAGATACAAAGAAAGAAAAAATAGGGTGAAAAAGGAAATAAAAAGTATAATAGAGGTCACAAATCATCAATGGCGGCGCAAGATGAAACTATTCTTTCGCTCGATGTTCGCCTCTATTCTCTCAATTCATTTCTTATTTTTACGCGATACTTCACTCATTCCTTCTCTTCAAATTCATTTCTTCTTTTTCCCGCTATGTTTCCTCTAATTCTTTCTTATTCAAATTCCATTTCTTCTTTTTCCAATAAATTATTAAATTAAAAAATTCAATTAATTTCTTTTTTTCTTTCATTTAATTAAAGTGTAATTATCTGGTAGAACATTTGTCCTTTTGTCCATGCACGTACAGCCTGTCTAAAATGGTACAAACCGTAAGTGGTTTTGTACATCACTTCAAGAAAAAAAAAACGACCCAGGCCTTTCCAATCTCTTTTGTTTGATCTCATTTGCTTGTTTCAATCGAGAGATCACTCCAGTTACTGTCGGAACACACACAAAAAAAATCAAGTATTGCATTTTCCATGTTGAGTGAAAACGGTGAGAAGAATAAGTTTAAACATAATTATTCACATATGAACAGATTTGAAATTCTTCATAGAGGTAATTAACTTCATAACGAAAACATTTAAAGACTATAACTTTGGTGGACTATCATAAGTAAGTTTTTGGCTTTTAAGATAAAGTGATAACATTCGACATACTGTTGTTTGCTAAGAGAATCATTAACCTAAACAACCTCATTTACTTTGGAGGCGAGAGTTTTCATGGTCTTGAAGTAGCATGAAACGCAAAGTCCTTCCGACACCTTGATACTTTGCTTCCGTGATCAATTTTTTTATTGACTTCAAACAACAATTAGTTAATGCACAAAGATTGTGTTGATGTGGAGTGTTATAAATTTGTTTCAATTAAGCTAATTATATTCCTTGTCGACCTTCGTGGCATGATTTTAACAGATACCAATTTTGTAAAATAATTAAGCTTTCATTTCATTGAACGTACAAAAAAAATATTTGGTAATTGTGTATTTTTTAAATGATAGAAAATATTATCATTGAATTATTAGTTGAGTCTTAAAAGCTTTGTGTCCAGAAATTAGACTTCCTTTGTGTACATTAATCGGTGTATGTTTCTTTTGCAAGTTGCAATCTTATGTGAGGATTAAGACAGCATGGCCAGTACTCGAAAAAAATCTCTGCCAATACACAAAACGATGTTGGTATATCGAACTGAATGTATTGTAACCTCTGATTGACAAAAGCAAATAAGAATGAAACCGACACCATTGGAATGCTCAGTCTTGTTCTTTAAATATTATGCCAAGTAAAAATTGCTTATTTTGAACAATTTATATTTTCATTTTTTTTTCTGATTGTACCATTTATTGTGAGATTCCAAGGGGGTCAGCATTGGCACAGTACTCAAAAAAACTCTGCCCAAGTAGCACAAAATTCGACGTTGGTGTGTGTTATCGCACGGGAATGATTTGTACCTCTGATTGACCAAAAGCAAATAAGATTGAAACCAGACACCATTTGAAATGACTCAATCTTGTGTTTTTAGGAGTACGCAAGTAAAAATTGCTTTTTTGACCATTTATATTGTCCCTTTTTTTCGATGGGGACCGTGTTGTTTTTATTTAGACAGGATGTATTATAAAATTCCTAGAGTAGGCCCGAAAGTGTCGCATTAAATAATAATAATAAAATCATAATAATCATAATAAAAAATTTTTTAATTTATAATTATTAACTTGAATATTTTAATGTCTTATATGAAAAAAAAAAAGAGTTTAATTATACCATTATTTTAAAAAGACAGATACAAAAACAATAGATAAAATGTGAAAACAACTATGATATACATCAATTATACAACAATTCAGATAACTCAGAGAATAAGTTAGATAGTAGAAGTATATAATATAATAGATGATATAGCTATATATATTATATATTATGGATCTATATATATAGAATATATTTAATATATCGATATATATATAGGTATATATATATATAATATATAGAGAGATATATTATATATATATATATATATGAGAAGAAATTGGAGCTACTTCCACTCTGTGAATTACTGCAATGAAGAAATAAATACATATATATGTGAGAAATTGATGACAGAGAGGACGTAGCATTATTAATCGCAAATTTAACTTGGTGGTTGGACTCGAACCCACAACCTTCCGTATATATATATACTATATATATATATATAGTATAATATAATTATAGAGAGATTATATCTTATATCTATACTATATATAATTACTAGATAGATCTTAATATATAAATATATAATATCAAAAAATAATCTCGTGCGTTGGGCAGGAAAAACCTCATTGTGCATTGGACCTCTAAGAGCAAAACTCATATGTGTCATTTCGGTAACACTGACAAAAACGACCTGTTGACGGATATGGTCGTTTTGCAAAAAAATGCAAAATACTGAAAATAGATCTTACGTATTCTGTAAACATCACCTCATCATTGCCACCAAATGTATATTATACCAAACTACCAAGCTACCTAGTATGGCGTCATGACGTCATCAAGTCCGCACGAGAGAAAATAGTGAAATCCAATTTTGCGCTTAAAAAGTTCGGGAACATCGGATTTTCATGCAGTTTAAGGTCAAATGATGGCAATGAACTAGTTTTACATAACATGGAGTTTTTAGAGCCATACTGTGGCATAATATTGTCAAAAATGCCCATAACTATCCTCAGGTGGCCACCACACCCCCCCTTCGACTTTAAGACGGCATACCCGAACCTTGGTGAGTGTGCTACCTTCACATTTTTTTTCGCTAAAAATGACCGTAAAGGATTAGAGAAGATTACCTAGAAACTGTTTTACGTGAGCTTTTGGCATTAGCGCAACCGGAGCAAGTTCCATGTAGACGAGGGTTTATACTATTTTCGTCAAATTTTGTACTTTTTTTTTTTAATATTCTGCATAGTATTGCTCTAAAACTCTATTCTTATATAATACTAATCAATTGCCATCATTTAACGCTGAAAGCTTCTGAAAATCTGCTATTCTTACCTTTTAGCGCAAATGGGTTTGTATGCTATTTCTGTGGCAAATGCCCCAATTTTCACACTACTGAATATATGACTCATTGTGAAGCCTTACCTTGAGCCCCTTGGTAGTTTATTTTGGTATCATTGGAAAGAGGACGACTATTTCTCTATCAAAATCATAATCTTGGATTGCTCTATAACAAATTTCCAAGGGAGTGTTAACCCTTGCACCTCTTGGTAATCAGTGTTTACGAAAAATGGGTGGACGACGAGGATTAATTATATCCACCTAGCAAACAAATCGTATAAACGTATTTTAACATTGCTTTCTATAAGCATGAAAGAAGGTTGGGCCCATTGAGATAAATCATATCCGCTATATATATTTGTTTACCCTAGGTTGACCTTAACCAATTTCACTCCCGTCTACTGAAGGGGAGTGGTTTTCCCACCCCCCCTAATAGTTTTTTTTCCCACTTGCTAAAACCCCCATTTTTGGTGCCAAATTATTTTAATGTAAATTGGGGTCAATTGACATTTTGCGCAGTCCTTTCATCCCAAAATACACCTATGAAAAGTCCAACGTGTTTTATGACAATGCGTAAGGGCCACCGAAGTGTATGAGGGGGTCCTTCTAGTAAATAGGAAACCGCTCCGATTGCAACGAATGATCAGACCGTGCTTTTTTAACACAGGGATTATAAAAGAAAAACAAAAAGATGTGCTATAGTTTCAGAAGTTTAAGATCCTGATTCTAAGTCGTGGACCTTTTTTTTTTTTCCTTTCTTTACACGTGCTTTTTGATGATTCAAAACACTCACAATCTTTCTTTCGTCGGCCGTACCCTAATTTTTTTTTTTTTACTTTTCTGGACAAATTTAGCAATATACGTTGCTTTGAACTAATCTACATTTCACCAAACTCAATCCTATAAGTATATAATAAATAAAAAATAAATACCATGCAAAGAGAGTAATAGGAAATGTTCAATCTTTTGTGCAAAGAGAAAAAGGAAACAAAACCATGCAAACAAGCAGAACACACCATGACGGAATAGGCACATCACATCCACAATACAGTAAAGATGGTTGTGGTGTCGCTGTTTCAAATATATTAATCAACGAACTATTTCCTTTTGGAATACATAATAATGTCGTAACGATGTAAATGAGCACAAAGGATTTTTTTTAAATCTTTTATTTTTTGTATCTTTAATTGCAATAAAATGTCCAATAAAGATATAAAAATAAAAGTTTTTCTTATATTTCTTAGCTCCATACAGTACTAACATATATCACATAAGGCTAAAAGTATTTTTAAAACCCGTCTCCCTGGAGCCATTTTTTTTGTGACAAAACTCTCAAAGGGGGGGGGGGGGAATTCCCCCCCCCCCTCTTGTGATTTTCGTTACTAAACATCCGACTCCTTTAATTTGTGGTACCGCCAGGGTAGCTTACGTTTTCTCTTCTTTCCAAAGGTATCAAAATAAGTGCCAACACTCCCCCTTATGCATGTCACTATGACGTCATATGGATGAGGAAAGTATGAAAATACTGAATATATGAATATAGGGTTGAAATTGATATTTCGCCACCCCCCCCCCCCTCACACACTTTGGGATCCCATTTATCTCAACATACCCCGGTGATGTTTGTTTGGGATGAAAGGAGCAGAAGATGTCCATTGACAATTACTTTAAACTAATTTGCACCAAAGGTGTTTGAGCAGCCGGGGAAACCTGACGGGGGGGGGGGGGGGGGGGGGGGGGGGGGGGTGGGGGGGGGGGGGGGGGGGGCGAGGTTAATAACAACCCAAGTTACGTAAAATTTCGGAAAAAGTTTAGTAGTGTATTGTAATTCTGAGTCAGTATTACAATTATGATAAAGAGTTCCGGTTTGATATTAATGCCACCACGTAACAATTGATTAAAATCAACTAAAAATATAAAGCATAGGGTTCAGCATATTAATTTGTTGGCAGAAAGGGTCGTTTTCAATTAAACAGGTGTAATCGGGGTGAGAGTAGATTACAGCCCGTGTTCCATTTCTTGCCTTGGTAGGCTTTAGTATCTGAGACATTTTGCATGAGAATGGACAACAAATTTTTCCTACTTCCGACTTCAGAAGAGAATCTAACGAACCTCGCCGTGTAATATTTTTTTTTTTCAAAATCGAACAGGGCATTGGTTCAAAACTCAATACACGTTTTATGACTCTTCCGTTTTTTCAGCATTGTTGCCCAATTAACTTTTGGCCAGTGGTGTGTACATTGGTTTTTAAATTAATTAGCCATACATGATTTTTTTGTCTTATGTTGAATTCGAGTAAATTCGTTTGAGAATGTAAAACAACGAATTGGTCCAAACCGATAGAAGCATTAGCAGCAGCAGTATAGCATTTATAGTAGTAGTAATAGTAGTAGTAGTAATAGTAGTAGTAGTAGTATTAGTAGTAGTAGTAGTCAGTGTAGTATATAGTGTATATAGTATGTATGTAGTCGTAGTAGTAGTCGTAGCAGCAGTAGTAGAGTATTGGTTGTTGTTGTTGTTATTGGTGGTGGTTGGTTGGGTGTACATAAGTAGTAGTATTCGTATTAGGACAACAATGAAGGAAACTTACTTGTTTCTGCACAACGTGTTTTTGGCAAACCCGAAATTTTTTTACAAAATGTGGAATTACATTTTCTTATCAACGACCAACAATAACAAAACATCAAATCAAGGCAACCACCTCTTGCACCTTTTATTGTGTTTTCAGGTCACTGTCACTTAAAACACCTCACTCGGCGGGTAAAGCGGTATATATCTATCTACTTGATGTGGACAGTTCCGTCCGGAGCATCACTTGGGATCTGGCTGCGGGCATTTATCACCGCGTGCCGTGGGCAATTATAATTTATGCATGTTTTATATGTACATGTATGTATATGTTATATAAAGTAACGTGTAGTGAAAATTAAAATCTTGACTTGATGCCCGTGGCGTGACACCACCTGTTTTTTGGCAAAACCAAAATAATGATGACATATATTCATGCTGACTGAATATAGTATCATGTAGCGGTTTTGAAGGCCTAACAACGTTCATATTTTCCACTTCGGTGCGTCTTCATAGAGGAGTACTCTGATATTATTCGTCAGATTTTCTTGTCGATATTAAATAAATTAATTCGTTTCGCGGTGTTTTTATTACAATGATCGATACAGATTATCGATCAATCAAGCCAAGTACTCAAATGGATATTTTGTATAAGATTCCCTCTACCACGTAAACTAAGCTAATTATCCTGGAACACAAAAATGTGGCTAAATCTGTAATTTACTAAAATTCCATTTATCGTATATATAAATATAATTGAGATGTCAAATATATGTATGTATCAATATCATTCATCGGTCTTTTTTTTTAATTTCCAATGAACCGGCTCACGGGACTCAGTGAATATGTGATTGTAAACACTTTAATGATTTTGATATCATTGTATCAATTTTGACAGCATCCCTGTGTTTAATCTATTTTTTCCCTTCATGTTAAAATTAAACCGTTCATAATGATGTATTACACAGTGGGCTTAGATTAATTATTTCTTTCATAATATTTGTTTTACGCGCGAGTGTCAAATATAGGGATTTTAGTTCTTTCTCCAATTCGTATTTTATTATGCATAAATATTTAAACAGTACGTAAGATGATGACCGTCCGCACATCAAATTGTTGTTGATTGTAGCTTATTATCATCGCGAAACCCGTGGGCTCTGTTTTTTTGCAACCAGGCCATGTGAAGCTTTTTATCGGTCATCAGTGAACGGATGCCTGGTCAGCCTCGCTTGCATGCAATGAAATTCTTGTAGGTGTCTATGTGAGCATTGCATCGCGTGAAATAATTTCATTTTGCCGCGGAATATCCCGACATTGTTGTGGATGGCCATAAACCCACACCGTTTATGTTACGCAGATAACTTCACTCTAGTAGCATCATGGTGTATATTCACGCTTCTTAATGCTGTTTTATGTGGGAAAGGATGAGGCCACGACAACAGCCTCAACAATCTCCCGTAGTGCGAACCCAACCAACCGCTACTACTGCTTCTACTTCTACTACTACGACGACTCTACTCCCGCCATGTTGACCAGATTCGCCCAGCTCTCATTAACTTGGCTTCGACGATCTCCCGCTCTATAGCTGTCGCTACTGCTTCGTAACATTCGGCTACCTCTTGCAATGGCGCCTGGTTGTTGTACCTTATTCTTCAATAACTGCTACGGTTTTAGAAATAGTCTCCATGACAGATTTGAGAATGATTTTTAACGGGCCCCTATTAATCCAGTGGAGACAGGTAATATGCTATCAATACCTTGTTCAGGTTGGGGTTTAAGAAGTGCCTCGCACTCTATATCCATGGCTCGCAATGTTAACAGGTACAAACCAGGATATCTTAGGTGATTCAATGTTGATAAAGGACGATGAAAGAAATTTTCTTAGCCGACGACGACTTACAGACAGTTTCTAAATGGTATACTTCTTATCTATCATTGACAAGTCACAGTGAAACGAGGGAATCTATTATTGTGTAATACGCGATCAAGACACATTAACAGAACTGACAACGAAGGTCAGTGGAAGTCCTTTTCAAATATTTTCCAGGCTTATATTTACCCCTTACCCCATTTTGTTCCCCTCAGACAATTCATCAGGGCCCCTCCGAGAATATGCTGGAAACGAAATAACGCTGAATTGTACTTCAGAACTTGGAAACCCAGAGATCTCAATAGAATGGACTCAAGCTGAGGTCGTTCTGTTCTTATATGTGACAAGACAAAAGTAACTGAAATGCTTTTTTAAAATTAACATTTCGAATCACGATGGATCGATGATGTGCTATCTATGTTTTGTCGAGTTAAAAGTGTTGCTTTTCACAGAATAAACAATCACACTTGTCATGTCGGGCCCTTTGAAATTGAACAAAACCCACAAGCTCCGCAGACGGTCTTGAAGGACGATAATGCACCACGACAGAGTTTTTCACGACCCTGAAACGGCAAAACTACAACAAACCAACAATAGTAAAATAAAGGGCCTGCATATGTGACTACTGAATTGGCGTGCAGTGGGTGTGACGAGAACCTCCTCTACTGGATTATAGCAACATTATAGCAGGAACACTTCTGTAGTAGTTTGTATTGTAGGCCATTATCATCTTTGTAAGATATCGGAAGAAGAGAAAAGAGAGAGCGATAAAGAGGCACTCCAGAACTCACATTATCAAAATGATAAGCGATTTTATGGCCGAAGTTGAAACCAGAGTCGGATGATAATAACTCTACATGGCTTTAGATAAATCCTCCTACGTATCAACCATAGACCACCCGTAGGGCCGCACCAGATAGTGCACCCCTTTAGAGCCAAAATACACAATCATTTGAAGACCCCTATTCAACACGAACGTAACAACCACATAACCACTTTCGGATTGTAGTTTTAAAATATGACCGTGAATTGCTTTTGTTTTTATCCCCGTAAAAGCTGCTATTTATTTATGTATTTCACCCAATCCTATCAAAAACGTGAATAAATCAAACAACCATCAATTTAAATATATCGATTTGTGTATATGAAGCATTGTAAGCAAAACATACAGTGAAAAAAAAAAACTATTGGACCGTCCGTATGCGCCAATAACCTGATTGATTTGTAACCTGTAGTACAAATCCAGAAACAGTTGATGTAATGTTAAAAAACACCCCTGCGACAATTTGAATCTGTTTTAATTAAGAAACTTTGGTGATGGAATAGATGCGTTGTAATGTGAATAATGAAAGATCCGATTTATGGTTTTTTTTTTACAGCTCTTTTAAAATCGCAACCATAAAAAAGCTGTTAACAAATTTGAAAACAACACACTGAATAGCTATTCCTTGTTTTTGTTATTACAGTGCATAAATATTATTGTCCCGTCATGGTATGGAACCCTGTGAAATTTGACTTCAGAACATTGTTATCTATCCAGTAGTGTTTAATACTCGTCCTTCAAGCGCCCGTGTTGCTCGTGAAGCTTGAATTTAATGTTTAAGACCATGAATTTAACTCTCTTTGAACTGAGATTCTCTTAAATTAAAAACAAGTCATTGTGCTACAAATGTCCGAATATTTCGTAAAGGATTGATAAAAAGGCGGCGCCTAATAACTATTTTGTTATGCCCAATTCAAACGTGTTCTGTTATTCTTTTTCGTATATTGCAATATTATTCGATTTTAGTTATAAAATGTCTATATCTATAATATCTATATATACATCCACGTATTATATATGTATATCTAATATATATTATTTATCTATTAACCCTTTAATAAATAAATATATATAAGTTAAAGGTACAACGAGAGATTTTAACAATCTGTATTTTCTGGCCATTAGCAATGGTCATATAGAATACACACTGTGAATTCTATCTTTTATTTGGCTACAGAAATGTCGTACAAAGTGAACCAAAAAGGTGATGGTTTGTATAAGCTTATATTGTAATATAATTCACATGCTGAGTATCCTATTTGCTGCCAATAGGCAATTACAATTGTAAACCAATTGTTTTTGTTCCCAAAGAAATAATTGGCAAGATTTGCTCCTCCCCTAACGGATGACCCCCTCCTGTCGAACAAAAAACGACAAACACGAACGAAAATGGGATCTAAGGCTTTATGTAATTGTATAAGTTCATCCTTTGCGGTCATTTTTTTAGCGAAAAAAATGGAACTTTCCGAATTGGACCTTGCGCCCCTTTCCCGGTACCACCCTTTTATAGTCTAGTGGGTAGAAGAGGTGTTCGTGCAACCCCTGAAAAACTCTAATCAAGGTCACTATATCAGAAAAAATGCCTATAGAGAAAACGATTAGCTATGTTAAAAAACAAATCACAAAGTGTCCCAACGTATCACTTTATGCATAATTAGCAAAAATTAGTGTCGCCATTAGAGGAAGGAAAAATACAATTTTCCATATATCTCAGCCAATACTGTTGATAAATGAACAATTGAGGTGACTGGACATATGTTGGAAGGGCCTCCAAAGATCAAGCTTGGAACCTTTGGAAAAATGAAAAGAGGTTCGAAACACATAGGAGGATAGTGTTTGTGTAGGCCAGGGGTAATAGCGACAATTAGGGTAGAATGTAGAGCCTGAAAATAAATAAAAAGTTTAGATATATATCAACCATATGTTGAGAAAATGAACAAAGAAGGTGACTGGGACCTATGTTTTGAGGATTTTAAAGACTCAAGATGGAACCATTTTGAAAAATGAAAGAGTCCACAGTGACATAATATCCAAATTAGGGTCGCCATTAGCCAAAAATTCCATATTTGGTCATATCGTTCCAATATTCCAATTTACCTGCCCCCCACAGAAGGTGACTAGACCTATGTTTTAGGGTCGAGATAATGAAAAAAGGCACTCGATAAATTATGTTTATTGTCAATTAACATGTTTCACCGGCAACATAATAAGGGACTATGCAACTTAGGGCCTTTCAATGTCGATGTCTCGTTTTGGGGGTAATTATAAAAACGTTGCTTGGCCAAGTAGTAAAATTTAGAATTATATTCATACATATTGTAACATTTTGTTACAATTCAAGGATTATGGAATGATACAAGACTAACGCGGAGACTAAGATACTGTGTTGTTATCATGCCGAAAAGAAGACCTGTGAAGGACGAAACTCTACAGTCTCCAATGACTCTCTGCCAACATGAAGTGTGATATCCATTATTGTATCATGGTAGTTTCAAAACCCTCAGTATATTTAAAGGAACTAAGGAGAAAGGAAAAAAGTACTTGGCAAAAGACCGTTTTAAAATCATCCCCAAACAAATTATCAACATTGAGACTTAAAAGCTGTACTGTTAAACAAGATTATCAACTATTTAGACTAGAAATCTGTAAAATACTTTTAAAAGCATTAAGCATCGTAGTAGTTTTACACCCTCAGTAAATTTAAAGAGAAAAACGAACTGTTCAAATGTATTTTGAACCATATGGCAGCACAAATTGGCAACATTTGTCAGAAAATCATAACTCGAGGGTCTATGGACTCATTGAAAGCATGCAGATATCGCGACGAAGGGAGAGCAAACACCTGAAACATGTCAATGTTTCCAGGGGTGTAAGCTTGTGCCCATGCTTCAGAAACAGTTATCAAAATGCAACTGCATACTTTTTGTTGTATCTACCTTGTGTAAAGGAGATAAGGGTCTTTCATTGGGGCCTTCCTGTAGGCGTTTCAGCAAGGTTCTCAGGGCGATAGTTTTCGTTTTCATATCACATCAACACACACATACTACAAGCGCACATACACCACACAACAAAAGCAAGGGGCAACAAGATAACAGCAAGGTCTCGCTCTGTTTGAAGATATGAGATCCAATGTCTACAAGACTGTTAACAAAATGCTTCTGGTTGGCGGCTCGGCATACGAACATAGTCGTTCTATTTGCATCCTTGATTCATGCCTAAATTATGGATAGCACATGACGGATGCGGCGAAGACCGAAGAATCCTTTTTCAATTTTCAGACGTTGTCTTTTGGCTTGCTTACAACATGTCACGTTCTTGTCTCTAAGGGTTACATTTAGTCTTTATTATTGCACACATTGAAGGAAAGAGAAAATGCGTAATGCTTTTGAAAAGTATTAAGAGTACAGATTTGTAAGCTAAATGTTCATCTTGTTTTGGATGATTTTAGAAAAGTTCTTTGGCCCAAGTAATGTTTTCTACTGTAGTTCCTTAACATTACTGAGGGTTTTTTAAAACTACCAGATCAAATGGATATCCAATGCACGTTGGCAGGAAGTCATTGGGGACTGTTACAGTTTTGTCTTCCGGTTTCTTTTCGGGCATGATAACAACACAGTATATTAGTCTCGCATTAGTCTTGTATCATGCGTACCTTGAATTTAAAAAGATGTTAAGATTATTGGATATGGATTGGTTTGTGACTCCAGCAAACGGGGGGGGGCGCCCATGCACGCTATAGGAGTATTATGTATCGATGGCAAGTCTTAATTTACTTGGCAACAAAGTTTCTTACAATTACCCAAACCGAGACTATCGTCATTGAAGGCCCTAATTGCAATTCTTAGTATTTGCAGAATGAACATGTTAAGTGAACCACATGACATAACTGATAGTACCTTTTAAATATCCTCGACAATCCAAACAATAGGTCTCGGTATCTTATGTGGGGCACGGTGGGTATTGGATTGGCCAAGATATACCCCAATATGGATTTCTAGCTAATGGCGACCTAATTTGCCTATTATGTCATCATGGAAAAGATCTGGTAATTTTAAAAATGCGTTCATCTGATCTTTGACCTCAAAACATAGGTTCCAGTCATCTTATTGTTAATTATCAAAAACCAGTATTGGTTGAGATATATCGAAAAATTGTATTTTAGGTATGGCGACCCTAATGTGCATATTACGTCATTCATGGGGGACACATTGGTAATTTTAAAATGGTTTTCCATCTTGATTTGACCCTCAAAACATAGTTCAAATCACCTTATTTGTTCATTTAGCAACAGTAGTGGTTGAGATATATCGAAAAATTGTATATGGTTAGCTAATGGGCGACCTAATTGCATATTAACGTATATGGGGACATCTGCGTAATGTCAAAATGGTTCATCTTGATCTTCGAAACATTAGGCCCAGAAAAACCTCATTTGTTCATTTTTCAACAGTATTTGGCTGAGATATGTCGAAACACATTGTATTTTTCTGTAAAATGGCGATAATATGTGAATACATTTGCATAAAAATTGATATGGTGGGACACGTTTTGACTTTTTTAACATAGCTAATCGTTTTCTAAGAATTTGTTAGGATATAGGAACATTATTTAGAAGTTTATTTCAGGGTGCACGAAAACACCGTTCTACCCACTAGACTACTTCAGGGATGTCAGGGTGGCCGTCAAAGTCGGAGGTACGGGGGGGGGGGGGTTGCCACCTTCCTATACTTTACTGTGTAAAAATGGTCTTTTATGTAAGCATGATGCTACTGTAGTAAATACTGAACAATTTTAATTTGTTCTTCTTTATTAGAGTATAACAATGTGATGCGTACGTTGCACCCATCATTGCCAAATAAATACCAATTTTGATTGCAGGAATGGCAAAAAAAATGGTCGAAAACCTTTGATTTTGGCGATTTGCTTTGAAACAATGTCATTGTGCTAATGTCGAATCACTATTTCGTCATATTGTTAAGACATAATTATATTTGTGCTTGATTTGAAGAAAGAAAGGACATTATGTAGCTACACACTGATACCAAACAAGATGATTTGTATGTCGCTTAATTACGAAAAAACATCAAGGGGGACCCCTCCCCTTGGTCTGTGAAAACGTAGTATGTATTAGAAAACCCTTGTGGACGAGGGTTTTTTAATCACAAGGGTTTAGAAACAGCTGATTATGTTAATGTCATACGTGCGATTAAAATTCCAACTTGAGACTAAATGAAAGCCATTCTCGGGCGAATATTCCAGATTTGTAAGCGTGATGATATGGTACACCGTGACTGTACAATTGACCTCAAAACAACATTTTTTTTATATTCGTTTATTGTTTACTGGTATAAACACACATAAGCTGTTATATGCAGGATGTGACGACACCATCAAGTCACTTGCGGGAGAAGACTGTATATGACAACTTTCCTCAAAATATTCTTTATTATTATTACTGATTATTTTTTCTACATCAAGCAGAGTTTATTTAATGGAATTTTACATACTTATCTCTGATTATAAGTTAAAATAATTGCACTCAAAAATTTTGTTAATCTCTGTATCATCGTGAGTATCCTTTTAATACTTTAGATGGGGATAGTTTGATTTTAGGAAAAAAAGCTTAACCTCAGGGGTATTAACATCGGAATGTCACCTTTTTGGGACACCTGTTATGGGAAATCTCTCGTTGCACATTTGATTGATAAGAAATTAAATATTATCAATAAAGGGATAAGAATCCATTAATAATTTAAAAAGAGGCTTTAAAGATCACCACCATCACCACCATCACCACAAAAATAAAAACAAAAACAACAAACAAAAACCAAAACGAAACAAAAACAAAACAATATAATAATTTAAGCGTCCACACGCTGCGCTTTACAATACAAAACGATACAAATTATAGAGCACGTATGGTCCATTGGACATGATTCATCTGGCACCTGTTTGAAATAGGCATTTTACATTCCAGATTAAGTGTGTTGCAAGTGTGTTGCTAGGTGCTACTATATATTTCCCTTTAACAACAAACACCGACTCGCCTATAACCTAATAAAGGTGAAATTCGCTTAAAGGGCTGGCCCGAGTTAACCATACACGCTCCCTTTTGATCAGAGACCTTGACCCCCCCCCCCAAATATAAAGAAAAAAACGTGTAATTAATTAAAATTAAGTTCGGAACATGATTTCATTTTAGTTAGTCATTTGTGCATTATAGTCTATTACATAAATACCCACTAAATGTCAAAGGTCATATTGATGGAATCGTCGTCGATGGGAAGGAACAAAAACCTCATTATATACAGTTGATCTCTAAAATCAAACCCTCATATGTAGCACACAAAAAAAGCACGGGCCAAGAAAAAAACATGAAACAAGTTCATTTTGACAGTTACCATTGGACACCAAAAGGATGATTCGCTTAAGACGGTTCACTTCATGACGCACCAGAATAGCGTCCTTTTTGCTGTCTTTGATCCAACATTTTCTCAGTAGAGGGCACCAAATTTGACCTATTTTTCCGAGTCGGATCGAAATTCTGAAGAGGGGGGGGGGTTCTCAGCCATTCTTCAATATTTTACAACAGGTGACCCGTGTCGATAAAAGGGATGTTTATACATCTAGCAATGCGCCCGATGAAGTCTATGCGGGCGCCGGGGCGCCCTATGCTCTGGAAAAAATAGAGGGCGCGCCCCTTAACTCCACCCAGAGGCGAAATATTTTGAAAATGGACTACTGTTTTATTCGCTGTAATTTATTTCTTGCCTCAAATTTTCGCAGTTAGAGGCATAATATAATAATAAGCAATAAAAATAATAATAACTGTACGCACATATCACCTATGAAAAAGTATAAGTTACATAAATAAACCTTATCGATTACTACTGATTTCAGTTTTCTGATTTTTTCATCTCCAATGGACACGATCAAATCCGGGGTTCTTGTTTGAAATAGTAGTTATCAGTCAAAAGTAAGTGTATGACAAGTGTTATATATATTTTTTATGCTGATCCTTTGGACAGTTTCCTGTATACAACACTCCGTCCCTATACATAATTAAGGGTGGAGAAACAAGAAATGTTCCCTAACACCATTGTCTATCCATAATAAGGTTAAAGGTCGTATGGCCCGATTTTAACCATACAACAGTTGATTTTTGATTGAATGACCCTTGACCCCCCCCCCCAAAAAAAAATCTGTATAGGGAAATCAATAAGTTTACAACAAAAAAACAGAAGTGGCTATGTCCATTTTGGCATTTTTGTCGACCGTATGAGGCCTAGTTGTATCATCTATGAAAAATTATAACGAACATAAACCGTGAAAGATTACTACTTTATTTCATATTTTTATAAAGTGCTTCTACTTGATTTTCTGATTTGTTTCCCAGCTATAAATCAAACTCGTCATCTCAACATGCCATTTTTTGGACTAGCCAGTTATGGTCAGAGGGTGATTTGAACAACCACCATTAATGCATTGCAAATTTGGCTTATATTGTACTGACAGACACCTGTCAGTTAATTGGGGATAAAAGTATTTAAGAAGTTTGCGAACCACGGAGACATTCATAATCGTCCAACTAACGATTACCTAAGTACTAATGCGTTGTGGGCTAAAGTGAGTGTAAAAGTAACGTTTTTAAGAATATTATTTTGTGGGATCACATGACCTATTGAGGGAAAGCTCCCAAAACTGGTGCATGTTCGGTATTGACCCAATTCGCCCTCTGGTCATGGCGTGTAAGGGAGCGATGTTTTATAAAACTTAAGTGGCATAATGTTCCCTCTGAAAAAACACTTTGCAGTTGGAATTTTCTACCAAAAGCTGTAGTTGATGGGCGGTAGGGTACATCAACACGAGCACATAACAGGGAAAATGAAAAGCGGTTTAGACAGATTTAAAAAATGGAGATAAAAAAATTATGACTGACGGGAAGCAAATTCTCCCGCCCGAAAATGAAAAGTCGTTTTCCTCTAGGACTTTTCCAAAAATTTGGTCATAATAGACGTAATACAATTTAATACATTGCTGAAATAAAAATTCAAAAAAGTTACTCCAGTATGATTTAAGGGTAAAATAAAAATTTGAATCAGCGCCCAAATGCTTATTTAATGCTAGTAGTGTACAAATACCATCGGCCGATGTTGATTTTTTACACAAAATAGGGCCAACTGATATTTAGCCATTACCTAACCTACAACTGTGGATAAATCATTTTAATGTAAAACATTACGCGCGAAAGACGAAATCCTGGGTCCACATTGACCCCCTTAAGCACTTCAGTGTTAACTCCAAAAACATACACCTGGCACAAAAAGTATCTCGGCATGTTTTTCGATCAGTATTGTGCCAAAGTCAGACCAATTTGAAAGTTTTCGAAATATACATTTTGTTGCCTATGTCTTGCTCTTTCATCTAATACCTCGCTTGTAAAAAACGTACAAAAATGGCTGAAATAGAGTGCCCGAAAGACGCAAACCCCCCAAACCAAAAATTGCAGATTTTTCAATGGTCACTGTGTGGTACAACGCAATATACGTGTGTATTGATTTTACACAAAGAGGTTTTCCGACTGAATGAGCGAGAAAGCATCCTTGCAATATTGATTGTGGTCCGCGTGTTTGTGTCCAGTTCCCCTATTCCATACTGTGTGTCTATGGAAATTGACAGTTTTGCTGATATACGAAATTTATGATATCATTGTCACGTAATCCTAAGCATGTCGGTACTCATTTTGGTATCAATAGAAAGAGGAGGACCATAGCTATCTATTGGTACCAAAATCAAATGTCTGTGATATTCCTGTGTTGTCTGTGATATTCCTGTGCCCCCTCCATAGGGGGGTGCCACCCCTTCACCCGTTTTTGGATGAAAAGGAGCGGAAGATGTCGATTGACAACTATGTTTGGTGAGTATAAATGCAATGAGTGAAGATGATGTAAGGTACAGGGTACAGGAACAGGGTTGTCCCCAAGTGATGAATAGGGGTGGCAAGCAGCCCCCCTTCGGAAGTGAAGTACTCACACGCCTAGTACAATGCAGGAATACTACAGACACTTGATTTTGATAGCAATGAATAGCTATGGTTCATTCCTTTCCAATAATATCAAATTGAGGCCCAACATGCCTAGCATTACGTCAGAATTAGATCATGAATTTGGCATGTCAGCAAAATTGTCATTTGCATTTTACACTAAAAAAGCTAGGAATGTCTGATTTTCATTGTTTTTTTGGTTAACCCAGGGTATTACGAAGGCCCGCCATTCGAAGGCCGCTATTCCGAAGGCCCGCTATCCGAAGGCCCGCTATTTCCGAAGGTCCGCTATTCCGAGGGCCCGCTATCCGAAAAATGAAAAGGTCCGTATTCCGAAGGTCCGCTATTCTGAAAGTTCGATAGGGCCCGTTATTCCGAATATTGAATAAGGTCCGCTATTCCGAATATTGAATAAGGTCCGCTACTCCGAAAGATAGGTAGGGCCCGCTATTCCGAAATTTGGATAAGGTCCGCTATTCCGAAAAATGAATAAGTCCCGCTATTCCGAACCTAAATAAGGTCCGCTATTCCGAATTTTAGATAAGGCCCGCTATTCCGAATATTGAATAGGGTCCGCTATTCCGAAAGTTGAATAAGGCCAGCTATTCCGAATATTGGATAAGGTTCGCTATTCCGAAAAATAAATAGGGTCCGCTATTCCGAAAGCTAAATAAGGTCCGCTATTCCGAATACTGAATTTTCATTAAAATATTATATTGGTCAAATTCAATATTCGGACTAGCGGGCCTTATTCAATATTCGGACTAGCGGACCTTATTCAAACATTCGGAATCGCGGGCCTATTACATATCGGAATAGGGGGCCTTATTAAATATTCGGGAAATAGCGAGACCGTATTTTTTTTTCATATTCGGAATAGCGGGAACTTCGGCTTAGCGGACATTATTTAATATTCGGAATAGCGGACCTTATTTTAAATTCGGAATAGCGGGAATTATTTTAAATTCGGAAATATGCGGACCTTCGGAGATTAGCTGGCCTCTTTTTAAAATTCCGGAATAGCGGACCTTCTTTAAATTCGGAATAGCGGGCCTTCGGAATAAAAATAGCGGACCTTTTCAAAAATTCGAAATAGCGGACGTTTTTAATTCGGAATAGCGGACTTTTTTCAAATTCGGAATAGCGGACCTTATTTTAAATTCGGAATAGCGGACCTTCGGATTAGCGGACCCTTTATATTATTCGGAATAGCGGACCTTCGGAATAGCAAACCCTATATAATTTTCGGAATAGTGGACCTTCGGAATAGCGGTACAAATATTCGGAATAGCGGACCTTATTTCACTTTCGGAATAGCGGACCCTCTGGTATAGGAAATTACGTGTTCGGAATAGCGGGCCTTCGGAATAGCAGACCTTCGGAATAGCGGGCCTTCGGAATAACAGGCATACCCCGTTTTGGTTATATATGATGCGGAAATGAATTGTTTGATATACTCAGATCCTGTATTGCTATGTTTTTGAGTCACTAAAATGGCAAAATATCACTTTTCACACTAAATACACTATTTTCATACCTTCCTTATGATGTCATAGAGATATCATAATAGGAATGTGTGTACTTACTTTGATACCGATGCAATGAAGAAACTCTAAGCTATCCTGTGGTACCACATTTATAGCGATCGAATGTTCAATAGGGAAAAACGAAGGGGAGGGGTCTTTCAACAAAGCGGCTCGGGTTCTATCAGATTTATTGTGGAGCCATCGTAAGTTAATTTGATCCATACCCGTGTCGCAGGTTTTATCCGAGAAATTTGGTTACTCTTGCACAGTGGCTTACCGATCCAGATCCAGAGGGGGCAAAATTCCCAAGTCGTCCCGCCAGCAGAGGGAGCTTAGAGTTTCTTCTTTCCATTGGTATCAAAATAAGTACCAACACCCGTTTATGATGTCACTATGACGTCATATGTTGAGGAAAGTATGAAAATACCGAATATTGGGTGGAAAATTGATATTTCGCAATTTTAGCGACTAAAAAACATTATTATAGCACTACAATGTTCTCATTATATAAAACTAGTCAATTCCTACCAAGTAGAGCAAAAAACCGCATGAAAATCTGATATTCCTAACATTTTTGGCGAAAAATTGAATTTTCCCTCTGTGTGTCTACGGAAATTGACAATTTTACTAACATGTGATCTTTATGACGTCACTGTGACGTAATGCTAGGCAAGTTGGTACTCATTTTGGTATCATTGGAAAGAGGAGGACCATAACTATCTATTGGTATCACAATCAAGTGCCTGTGATGTTTCTGTGTTGCGCTAGGCATGTTGGTACTTCTCTCCCGAAAAGGGGGGGGGGGTTGCCACCCCCTATCCATCACTTTGGGATCATCCTGTATCTTATGGAACGATAGTTGTTCAAAAATTCGATAAACCCAGTTTATCGACGATAAACTAGGTTTTTCGGCGATTATCCTAGATTATCGAATTGATAATCCTAGTTTTTCAACAACAACCCCTATTATCGGTTGATAAACTTAGTTTATCAACCGAAATTTGATAAACCTACTTTATCGAATTGAAAAACTAGGTTTATCGAATCGAAAAACTAGGTTTATCAAAAAAACCCACGATATCGAGTGATAAACCAAGATTTTCGAACGATATTGTAGGTTTTTTGATAAACATGGTTTTTCGATTTGATTAACCTAGATTTTCAATTCGATAAACCAGGATTATCAAATTTGATAATCCTGGTTTATCAGAACCCTGAATATCGACCGATATCACAGGTTTTTTGATAAAGCAGGGTTTTTTCGATTCGAGAATCTTAGATTTTCAATTTGATAAACCAAGATTATCAAATTTGATAATCTTGGTTTATTGCAACCCTGAATATCGACCGATATCACGGGTATTTTGATAAACCTAGTTTTTCGATTTGATTATCCTGGTTTATCGAATTTGATAAACCTAGTTTTTCGATTTGATTATCCTGGTTTATCGAATTTGATAACCTAGTTTTTCGATTTGATTATCCTGGTTTATCGAATTTGATAACCTAGTTTTTCGACTTGATTATCCTGGTTTATCGAATTTGATAAACCTAGTTTTTGGATTTGATTATTCTGGTTTATCAAAACCATGAATATCGACCGATATCATGGGTTTTTTGATAAACCTGGTTTTTTCGATTAGATAAACCTAGATTTTCAATTCGATAAACCAGGATTATCAAATTTGATAAACCTGGTTTTCAAAACCCTGAATATCGACCGATATCAGGTTTTTTTTGATAAACCTAGTTTTTCGATTTGATAAACCTAGTTTTTCAATTCGATAAAGTAGGTTTATCAACCGATATTAGGGGGTTGTTGTTGAAAAACTAGGTTTATCGAATCGAAAAACTAGGTTTATCGAATCGAAAAACTAGGTTTATCGAATCGAAAAACTAGGTTTATCGAATCGAAAAACTAGGTTTATCGAATCGAAAAACTAGGTTTATCGAATTTTTGGACAACTATCGTTCCATACTTACCCATACCCCGGTGGATGTTTGTTTTGGATGAAATGGAGCGGAAAATGTCAATTGACAATTACATTAAATAATATGGCACAAACAAGGGGGTTTTAGCAAGCCGGGAAAATTGAAGGTGGGTGTTACCACCCCCTCCCCTTCGGTAGACGAGGGTTAAGTCTTATCTTGACAAAATGCGCGCATAGCGCTTTAAATTTACTTTAATTCTCCCCAAATTTAGGCTTAAATTGGTCGAATTTACCCGCCGAAGAGGGACGAAAAAATGCACATTTTGGGCCATATCGTCCCGCTTTTTCGAGTATAATAATAATAATAATAATAATTGATACTTAGGGGAAATTTGAATTATTGATTAGGTTATAATGAGCTCTTATTATATTTAAATTAATTAATTTCATATCCTTTGTTATCAAAAACGGAATAAACCGCAATGCAAAGGAAAACGTTATAGGGAAACGAAATTAGTATAACAATATCCATTTCCCCCTAACCTAATACATAGCATAATAATAATGATAATAATAATAATATATAATATTTCATTTTTTCTCTCTTGTTTCTCTATCTCTCCTCTTCCAATTAATTACAAATCATTTCACTTTATTCGAAAAACGGCAATGATTACGCCAGACACTAGTAACAAGTGTTTCTATAGTGTTTTATGTTGAATCATCAACTACCATTTCAGAAATGACGGGCCGTCAAGTAGACCCGTTTATGTGAAACGGTACTTTTTACAATCAGCAGGATAAGATATTTATCTATTAATCATTATTTAATTTCTCACAATAGTCGATTCGCGTTGATATTTCGTCCCCCTGGAGTTTTGGACCTATTCAATTAAGTCGGAGAGGGAAAATGAACGAATTCAAATGCACGTGCCACAACGTATATCTTGGAGGACACTCCGGTCATATAACTCACTCACCTGCACTAAATACAATTTCATTCACGTATGGAAACGCACAATAGTGTATTTCAGGCCTTAACATTCCTCACAATAACATGATTAAACAGAAGTCCCTGCGGGTCACATATTAGATGAATCGAGTATAATTAAGCAACATCAACATCCAGAAGTTGGTTATTAAGAAAAGTGTCCTGTGCCAAAATTCACAACGTGTCAAAATACTCCACCTCCTCCTCCTCCTACTACTACTACTACTCCTATACTACTACTACTACTACTATACTACTACTACTACTCCTACTTACTACTACGACTACTACTACTACTACTACCACTACTACTACTACTACGACTACTACTACTACTACGACTACTACTACTACTACTACACTACTACTACTACTTACTACTACTACTACTACTACTACTACTACTACTTACTACTACTACTACTACTACTTACTACTACTACTACAACAACAACTACAAAGTCGTCCAATGTTGAAATCGTGTTCTGAGCACACGACATTGAATTACCATCGGAATGTGTGTACAATAATGATGAGTGTTCTCAAAAAAAGATAATGGTTGTAAAATTATCGTTAAATGATAACATTTTTTTCCTTATATTTATTTCCAAATACGAACTGCTGCTCCTGAAATTGTTACAGAGTCACAAGTGAAACGCATGATCAAACGCCATATTATATACACAAATATTAACATGATACTTATAAGTAGCTCATTTAATAGAGAAATATAATTTCTCTTTTTTATGGCAGGTCTAATTCTTCGTTTAGAGGCCTCATGATAACTTAACATGCATTTGTTTCGACTTCGTTATTGTGTTGGATGTTTTGTTTTTATTTATTCATTTTTTGTATTGTTTCTTGTGTATAATTGATGAATTAATGGTTCTTATTGTTTAAAAGGACTGGCGAAGGAAGACGCTTATCAATGTTATATTTCATTTATTTTTTTTTACTATGTTTGTGGTGTTGTTCATTTATTTATTTGCATCATAAATATACAATAGTTAGGAACAATTCCCTTGATTTCTTTTAGCAATAAGCCCCCTGTCTGGATTCAGTTGCCACCTTGTAAATTATCATAATCAAATGAAAGGAGAAAGGAAGAGGCCTCAATAGCATTATCGCAAGCCTAGCAGAAACGTGCATTGGCTTGTACTGTGCAGGATTCGAATACAAAACTTTAGCCAGCTTAAAACTATTATGGCTACACGATTTCAATTCACTCCCCAAGATAAAAAGTAGCAGTCCGTTTTACTTTTATCCTAAAGTAGATCAAGTTTTGCGAAAAAAATACTTAATCCTTTTATCACCATTCTCATTCTTAGTAGGCTAATTAGATCATAACTTCCAAACGAAAGTACACTTTTATTTATATGTATAACAAAATCGTTATTACTTTACAAAAGGAAAGGGTTAACGCGGATTTTTTTCATGTGGCCCTTTCGGTGCCTTGTTACATACAAAAACCACACAGTAAACCCTTGGACATCAGGAGAAACGATCTCCTTTGGCTTTTCATATATTACGGTCAACATTCTTCATTCTCCGAGCCATGTCTGGAAAAATGTTTCAGATCTGAGTTGCACAATGATAGTTCGTAATGGAACTGCTGCGAACGGGTGGATATTGGATCTTTGGAAAGAACGTAGGCATTGTCAGAGGCCCATTGAAGTTTGTCTGATTATCGAGAGCATTCTTGTTTAAACTGTTTTGGAATTTGGGAGAAACTCTGTAAAAAAACATTAACTGCAACATTCATCGTACTTGAAACATAAACTATGTCTAACCTGAGTGCGAGTACATATATATTTCTGTGTTCAGGAAAATCAGCTATTTATGATACACGGCATGGACAAGGCCATTGTTGAGGCCTAGACATTCTTATCGACACGTAAGTACTTTGAAAAATCTACTTAATAATGTTATTTAGGTTATTTCTCCAACAATGGTGCTTCATCAGCAACAAGGATATCGTTAAAAGTTCCAGTCAAACCCCGTCAATGAGGGAGGAATGCTATCGGTGCATTGCCAAATTTTTGACCTGTCGCCTGCATACGAGGTAACTCTTTCGCGACAGTTGGAGGCGAACAATGAGCGTTGTGTCTTGGAATTCCGATATCCTTTCGGATGTAGAGACCGTGTATTTTTGGCAATTAGACAACTTGACGAGGATGAAAGTTTATTTTTGTCCATTAAGAGGTTGACCAGAGGGACGAAGGCACAGTATTCGTGCAAGGTGTTCAGTCTAGCAGATATCCGGAGACATCGAAAGTCAGTCAGTGACGTGAAGTTCAATTTTTCCAATGAATCCTAAATGCTAATGTGAGCCAGGATTATGTCAAACAGGAGATTACTTTGAAAGTTGCTGCTTCAGCAGGTAAAAGCAAAATCCTGAAGTTAATTTACAGTGAAGCGCCTGGAGAAGGTGATTTGTATGCCGATATTCGGATTGGACAAGGATGAAGATCAATAAGTTTTTACAAAGATAGTCAGTCACGTTACGACAGCTGCTGATCAAGATTTAGTAGTTTTGTCAAAGACAAGTGATGCATTTCCAGGTAAATTCTGCAACTTGTCATACCCTCGGTCCAGTGACAGTTATACCAGACGTAAAGACGTCTGTCGCCATTGCTCCCGTGGGAGATCAAGAACATAATACAAATGATCTTGACAAATTAACAACCGTGCAACCTCTACAAACAACCAAGACAGGACAGAATCTGGATGATCTGCTGAATGCGAAATATGTCGACATGACTCTCTCTTACGGGGTAATGGCTACAGTTATTGGGAGTTCTTGCTCTTGATACTTTTTATAGGAACAATCAATTGTTATTTAAATTTAACAGGATAAATCATATACCAAACTATTATAAACCGTTCGGATAAACGATCCTAAGCAAACGCACGCGATTATGTTGAACTGGATAGAAGAAGTAAAGACGCAAAGGTTACATGTCACTCGACAGATGTAAAAGAAGAGGAGAAGTTCCTTGTGTACTCGTAGAAAAAACAACAACAAACAACACAATACTCCCTCCTTCCATTAAAACGTAAGTTTTGATGTTAGTCAGTTTATCGTCATCGAATATTAATGTACAACCAATTTGACATATCTCTACGGATACACGTTATTAGTAGTTTAGTACTTGTTGTCCCAAAGGAGGTCATGGACGTAAGAAAATAAGACCCCCTGTAGTGACAAAGACATGGGTGCAAATTTGTGACTTTCAAGGACACATGTCGTGAAATGCGATACGGTACTATGTTTATTATAGTACGCACTAACCAACAATAGAACGTGATGTCTGTGTAAGAACGAACTGGAAATTGTATCTTCCCACAAGAAGTCCAAAGACAGTTGGACCCAATTGGGGAAAAATGAAAAGACCAAAAGGCCCCCAAACCATAGCAAGCCTTCGAAAGTTTCCCGGAACTTGACAAGCGAAGCCTTTGAGTTCACACGTGATTACCTGTATTTGGATGGGAAATAGAGGCTGAACAACACACACACACACGAATCACACACACACACACACACATACATTGAACATTCAACTCCAGACTTCGAAAATAATAAGCAAACAATTCAGGAAACAAATGTTTGAATTTTACATTTTAATCTTCGCTCGGCTTTTATACTATGCTGTAAAAGTAGTGCCAATGAAATTCAATCCTTCAATCGTTGATCGCCTTGCTTGGGAAGAGGAAGAAGAGGCTAACCACACATCAAAATGTCATCTTCAAACTTCGAAAATAATATGAAAAAAAAAACTGAAAAGGATTTTAAAATCTTATTGGACAGGGAATTTTACTTTTAAAAATATAAATCGGCTTGTATATTATGCTGTAAAGATAAATGTCACATAAACTTCAATCATCTTGGTGACTAGTGCAGATATTAGTAAGGCAAATAACTTCTTTAACAGTAAAAAGTCCCCTGACGTCCACTGGTTGTCTTTCTCGAACTGGCAGAATATAGATGACTTTACAAAAGAGGTCGGCAGACATGTTAGGTTCCGATCTCTCTATATATATAACTAATAACCTTCCAAGAAACGAATGAGTTGTTATGTAACGCCCTATTATTACAAGGCCAGTTTGAGGCTCTAAAAGGAGGATTGGCATTCTTCGGGAAGTCACAACGTGGACCGAACTTTATTTGCTCCATGACAAAACAACAATCTGGCGAAAGTGGAAACATAACTTTTGGTTGGTTAGACAAAATCTAACCAAAGATAATGTTTTTCCACTTACGCTAGTTATTTGGTTGGTCAGGGAGGCAATAAAGTTCGGTCCACGTGTGTAAATCCCGAAAATGGCCCCAAAATGCGAATCGTTGCAAAAGGTGAAGTCCTGTATGTTTTATATTAAACAACATACGTTGATGCAATATCCATTTTTTATCAATTGTAAGCATCATGTGATAAACATTTAGGGGCTGGATTTTTTCAAACCAGGAATGTATAATTATTAACTATTTTTGTGCAGTGTCCCTCAATGGTATTGGCGAGACAGTTGCTAACTGCTTAAATTACATTGTTAATGAGAACCCAAATTATAAAGGTGTTCATTAAGCATAAGCTGGTCCTTACAAATTTAGAAACATTTGAGGAGTCTTGAATACCTCTAGGGGTGCCCTGTAACTGTCGTTTGGTATTGTAGGAACAGAACACTGGAATGAATGCGCGGCACTTGGATTGGGCCCTGGAGTTGTGAAGGACCAGTAAACGTCTAACACGATCGCCTATTCTTACGCCCGTCTATTGGAAATATTGTCACATGACGTTATGTTCTTCGAAACCTCACTATTGTCAATGCATGCATTCTGCACACTGAACTTTGGGATTTGCCCATGTTAATTCGGCTGAAAACTTGTAAACGTTCTGATTTGATCCTTGTCAGGTTGACGCTTCTGCATAATTTATTAACATCCTTGACCTTGCAACACCTCAAAAGCAAAACATCTGATGAATACATATGAAATACAGTTTTGAAAAAAGTAAATAAACAAAATAATACACAAAACAATCATTAAAACCCCCACCTGATTATTCAAGGTACCTACAATTACTTTATTACAGTTATTCCTGATGGATAAATCATGCTCAAAGACATGAAGTGCGATACTGCTTTACTATAGTGCATATGCTATGATTCTGTTTTAAATAACAATGCAAAGCGATGTAATAATAATCTTACGTGATATGATCATTAAGACATATTTGTCAATCAAGAATGCTCTTAACTGATTGAAAAACGATTGTTAAGTTTACATGTTCATTGATGTTGTCCCTCATATCAAGCGACATTCGTGACTTTCCGAACACATTACTAGGAGATAATGTCTATGTTGTGATAGAATTTCTCAGAAATGACATCATGTAAGCGTTATTTAATCGTATAAACTTACATGGTTTACATGCACATCAATGAGATGTCTTTGATGATTTGGTTTTTTTTTCAAAAACGATAAAATAATTAAAGGATTATGACATTTATCGTGTTGGTTGTTTGTATTTTCTTATTTGCTGTGGAAATATGAATAATTATTCGAAAACAACCGGACAGACACAGGTCTCTATATTCTGAGCAGTATTTGGTGTTTTCGCCAGATGTTCCGAAGGGAAAGCAAAAAAAACAAAAAAAATGAGCCGGAGCGCCCCCACGATTGCCGATACAATTTGCCCCGTATATGACCCACACATGGACCAATCGTCTTGCTCGCCGATTTGAAGGTCTTGCTAGTTCAGAAAAAAAAAATAATAATTGCGTTCCCGATTGGGGCATATCATTTAAGTTTAATTCCCAATCAAGGCAATGCCCTTAAAATCTCTACATACAGATTCACACATCTCGTAACTGTAGTCTAAACCAGAGTGTTGTTTGATCCTATGTTTTTCAACTGTCGTCAAAAGAACGGACTAAACGGCCTCTCTTAGTGTTAAACAATGACATGAAAATCTACGTGAATTTCACAACCAAACAACCCTATCAGGGGCTTGCGTTTTGGCGTTCTATCTAGGTTAATTTTGCACTTTTTTTAAGGAAATGTTAAATGAAAGAACGAGACCTAGGCACAAAAGGTATATTTAGAAATTTTTAAAATTATTGGACTTGGCACAATACGATCGGAAAAATCATGCCGAGATACTTTTTATTACCAACTGTAGATACACGTAGAGGTACGTGTACGTTTTGCGAACAAACCCGTGGTATTCTGAAAATAAGCTATAAGGCAAATATGTGTAAGCCTATCTTTATTTTGATGCAATAGATCACGTGATCTTCTAAGTTTTGCAGGGCATTAAGAAAAGACGGTGCAGAAATAATGTACTCTTAACTGTGTCCTCAAACAAGCCCAGTGTATAAATGTTCATCTATTCAAATCTTTTTTTTCAGGAACATAATAGGTTTAGAGTCATCTTGCTGTGTACGAGCGTGTGCCAATTACAAAAAGTTGAGCTACCTAAAGAGGACATGTTTGGTGTGGATTCTATATTTGTGTGTGGGCTTTTGATTGTGTTGAATGTTCTGCCAGCCACGAAAGGGAGGTTGCATGCCAAAGACAACGAGCAATGGAATAGTGAACCAACTTTAACCTGAGTGTTGATTCACTGCATTTCATTCTGACTATTCGATATCGTTTGGTATATAGTTTTACCCTCAAACTAACCACAGTAACTACATTTATTTGGTGTAAATCCAGAGTCAGATCAAAATTTTTTCAAGATAAGAGAGTCGAATTGTTACAGAATGACTAAATCAACAAATTCAAATTGCATGTTTTTGAAATATAAAGGATAACGTTTGTACCAAACACGATAGAACATCATATAATTGTTATATTTTTTGTTGTATCTTGGATACTTTATGCATTTTTATATAGTAAACAAGTAGTCTCTCAAACAACATTTGGGGTGATTATCTGCCGTAGGGCATTTATTGCCTCCTGAGAAACATATCCACACACATGTCATTGATAATAAGATATTTATAAATATATAGTTCCTATATCAACTATACCAAAAAACAATATAAATCATTTTTGCCAGCAAACTACAGGTCAACGTTCATAATAGATTAACACGACATTAAGAGTGATCATCGTATGTCCCAACTTCGCAGAGAGGAATTTTCAAGTTATCTAATGCATGTAGCTCACGACACAAAGTAACGCGCTAGCTCAATTGTCCGTATTTGCCAAGCAAGGATACCTGTCAAAGTTACATAATAACTCATGACATGAAGTGCCACCTCTATGTCCCAAGTTCTTCAAACAAAGATACCTGTCAAAGTTACATAATAATTCGTGACACGGAGTAAAGAACTACTTCTATGACCTAACTCCTCCTGTCCTCCAGGCAAGAATGCCTGTAATTTATGTGATGAATGAATGGACGACGGTAACTGATATAAATATCTTGTTGCGCCTAAGGAATTGGCAAGTGTATTGCATGCAACTAAAGAGAAATTCAATCTAAGATTAAGACACTCCCTCAAAACTGTCACTCTTAAAATTAACTTAAACTTCCAACAATTATGATTTTTGTTCAGTGTAAAAATTGCCTGAAAATCACTAAAAAGTACAAAACCGCGATTTATAAAAAGACGTTGCCCCCCCCCAAAAAAAATAGAATGGAATAAATATACGACATAGTGTACTTATTCTAGCTCATCCTAACTACCGGTTCAAAAGTGTATAATCTGCGAGCCTTCAAAATGCTTTTGGTGGGAGGGTTACGAAAGGCCCGTCCTGCATATAACAAAGCAAATTGCGCTGTGAGACAAAATGATCTCCTACTTCTAAAACACAAAGATAGGAGGAAGAGGTCTCATTGGATAAACTGGACTAGTCCACAGCAATAGAAGTAGTGATCCCATTTAACACTTGACCAAGGGGTTTTCACTCCCGTTAGTGCCCGGGTCCATGGGACCCCCTTAAGGAACCCACTTTCCCGAGGGAATTTTTGCACGAAATTATACCACATGTGAAGGGTCATAAGACAACCCCAAATCAGCAATAACAAAAATGAAATTTGTTATTTTGGCTACAAATTAGCGGCAAAACATTGTTTTAAAACACGCGAAAATTGGGCAAAAGACAGAAATTCAAATGAACCATGCGCTTACATCAAACATTTTGAAAACTTATTTTATGTTAATATATATTCTAGAAGACCAAAATTACATATATTTAACACAAGACCAGCAATTTTAGGGAATCCTGTATTTTTTACGGGTGTTGCAAAATACACATAATTTCCCCATAGAGTTTGTACAGTAACGGTTTAGCAACGTCCACGATGAAATTGTTTGTTTTCAGCACATAAAAGGTTAATTATTTCTAATGTTACTAATAATTGTTTACTTACATGTATGTGTGAACTTATATCAGCAAAAAAAAAAAATCGCTTTGGTTCTTTGATTTTTAAAAATATTCTCAGATTACTTCCGATAGTGCCCGGGGGGTCCATAGGACCCCACTAATAACTCATTAATGGCTTGGCCGATTTTAATTATTTTGGTATTAAAAGAAGCGCATTTAAAAGTTAGAAAATTTAAAAAAAATCGGCACAAAATCGCACGCGTAAAGCGGCCAGCGCGAAAACAAATTTTGGGGGTCCATAGGAACCCCCCTCCCTTGGTCACTTAAGTGTTAATTAGTAACACATAAGGATCACAAAGATTGGATAGAGAAAACCAAAACAAGTGGAGATGTAGCAATAGTAGTTGGGATGGACCATATTTTTACATGGGCCAAATAATGGTTATTTATAGACAAGATATATAAGGGACAATTAAACCCATTGTGTTATTCAATTTCTCCTTACTTGTTTCTTTCTTTGTTTTTTTTCTTTCTGTGTTTATTTTGTTTCCAATTATGAGAATGTTGAATTATGATCTAAAACAAAACATATGCTGATGGTTAAATATATACAGTCATAGACGAAAAGTTTGGAAATATAACTCTAAAAGGCTACAAATATTTAAATATGGATATATTTACCGATGAACGTTTTGATATCTTACATTGACAGTTGTCATTTCTGTCAATTTCTGTCAAATACAAAATTACGAATTTCTTCAAAAGTCGATAGATTTCGTACGTAAGATTTGGCACACATCTATAAAGTCGGGGGTTGTGGATCACGAAATACTCCTTTAAGCTTTATTCTGATTAGAATATAGACAAATCCGACCAGCCAAATGATGGTCAGAATTGATCCGCCATTACTGGGGGCCTCCAACCCAAAACCTACCAAATCTTTTGTACGTCTGTACCATGTACCACACGCTTGATTTATATAATTTCAAAAGCTACACTTAATCTGCACATTTGGGTGAATTCAAGCAGGATGCACCCCAGATATGGCTGCCAGTGAGGTGTTGGAATGTGCGAAATCGGATTGGTGTATATGTCAGCATTGGAGTTTCACAGTTGTATAGAATATGGAATTGTTGTTTTAAAGGTCATAACATGCCTCTGGAATGCGTCCTATAGACCGCATTTTTTCACAAATACAAATACAGGTGGTTTGCGAATTTTATAAATGGTGCACAATTAATCATATCATTATTTCTGAAATAGAAATACCTTATTCCACAAAGCCTCACCCACAATTGTGTAAAAGATGGATGTGAAGAGGAGATTTGGGGCATTTGACAAAGATATGAGAGGCTTCGTTTATTAATATAAACAGTATAATTACGCTAACATATTCCATGCTGTTCAAAACTTCAATGATGATATTACCTTGAACCAAAACGTTTTAAAATCATAATTGACCACTAAATCACGAATGTTGGTCGATTTTGTATGTTACCTCCTCTATAAATAGGGCTATAGGGGTATCGAGAACCATAAGGTTTAAAATCCAAGACCGAAAACAATATAAACTATAAAATTCGGAGATTTTGTTTTATATTGTAGTCTTTCTGAGGTATTATCCAAACTGTTCATCCAGGATTTTATTTCGTTAGCATAACACAATATTCACATGACTAGCGAAAAAAATGTGATTCCTTACTTCAGCACTTGGAAGCGAAAACAAATATCATACAGGGTGTCCATTATGTGCCTCTTAGTGGATGGTTCGATGTCACTTCACCAACAAACATGAAATACTCGTCTAAGCTTCACTCCTTTTCTATATAATTTTTACGAGGTAAAGCTTCACAGAAGCCATAGAAATGAACAATAGGACATCACAATAATAAAAAAAATAATTGACCTAAAGCTTCGGCGTCGAGTCGACGTCGATATTGCGTCGATCCTTGTGGAGGGTAGGTTCAAGCTTCAGAGTGACGCCTGCACCAGGAGTAGCAGGAAATTTGAAAACTTATTCCTCTTTTCATTAAGATTGCTGTAAAGGTAATTCATTGTCCTACCTTTTGCAAATGTTAATTGCATTCGACTCATTGTTTGCGAAAACAAAGTATGCATGTGGCAGGGAGTGCTATTTTTTTTTTCATTCCAGGTTTAAACCAGGGAAAAGGATGGTAGGAGACGATGATGAACACCCCCTGTGTGTATGAGATAATCCAGCTGCAATGGAATTTCCCCATTACTAAGCATTCTGATCAAGTGCTTAGCACAAAGGACTCTTGAATTGGGGCAGTGAGATTATCTATGAGCATGCAGTTCAGTTCACGCTCCTCAATATATCTCTCCTGGATAAAGACATTGAAGTTGGAATAGAGAAAATGGCATGGCATGCAATAGCTGTTGTTTTCAGAACCAGTAAAGCGAATGCAATGGATATACTAACTGTTAACTAACTGTACTGCACACTAACTACACTAACTGTGGCGCGATCAAACAAAGTGTGTAATTTATCCGGTGTGAAAGTAATTATAGTCCGCCGGGAGCCACAGTCCGGGCTCCATAAACGACAAGTAGACAACGGAACAAAGCGCGAAACTAATGTTGCGTTGTAGCCGGACTATGAGTACGCAGGGGACTATATTTACACCGGCCAAAATCAAATATTTAGTTTGGAATATTGTACTTCATGTTTATTTGCTAACTTTTTTTTTTTTTTTAAAGAATACAGCATATTAAATCCACTTACGGTTTTTGAGATACAGTCATTTTAGTATTTCTCAGAACAATGAAATAGGGCGTTTCCGTGAGATGACCTACTTCTTTCTGACACACTTATGAATTCGGAAACCTTAAAGGAATAAACCACACGGTTTATGTGCTTTATACGTTAAGGTTTCCGAATTCATAGGTATGTCAGAAAGGAGTGAGTCACCTTAAGGAAACACCCAATGAAATATACAGGAGGTTGAATGCTGTGATGGGCCATATCAATATTTGCGACAAAAGAGTGATTTCGCTTAATCATAACATGGACCATCAACAGCACATCACAGATGGACAGATGGGCATCACAAAAGTAATCACGCCCCATGTTTTGATTATCCATTTTGCTACCAGCCCAAGGTGGGCATTTTTATGTCACGTTACAGAATTTTATCAAGGTTTGGTAAAATCATTCAAAATTTTCAAATATAAATTGATTTATATGTAACTCTTGCTATCACAATCAAATCACAATTAACTAACGATATAACTAATATACAAACATGGTTGGATTTCTTACTGGTTATGATAGGGATATCTATCGATTAATTCTGGTACTTTTTCTTTCTTGAATTATCAAGTTAAAATAATATGAATAAAAACCTTCCTTAAACTTATTTTAAACAATACGACCATGTCTCGTTTTGATTCATTGTCCATTATGTTCCTCTTTGAATAATGAACAAGCTAATTGTTTTAATTAATATTTATCCTGCGAGTTTAATTTAGTAATGCGTTTCGTTTTATGATAAGAAAGGATAAGAAAAAAAAACAAATCGGGGAAGAACGCAAGTTTTAACCCTATACTTCTAAAATATGCGCTATGGCTAAAACAAAAAAAAAAAAGAAAAAAAAAAAAAAAAGAAAAAAACACAGGCAATCAAACCCCCAAACTACAACAAAAACAACAACGAAAAACAAGCAAACAAACAAATGCAAGTGTTGAGTGTATTAGATCCACATTGAATTTGACGAATTGTAAAGTTAATTTTATTTTACTAAAAATGCTACTGAAATTTTGTATTATTCACTCACTCACATTGCGCTTGTTAACCTTAAAGCTTTTCCGTTAAAATCACTTACCCTCTTACAACATACAATATTTATAAATCATAAAGTAAAATGTAATATTTTTTTTTAATTTTTTAGGTTTTTTCTTTTTTTAAATTTTTTAAATTTCACAAAATGGTGTATCAATGTCAGTGAGCATTTCACCGAGCATTCGTCAGATTGAATTTGAAAATTGGCTTAAAATAAAATCATCTTCGTAAAGACAAATATTGAAGTATTTGTCGCATGTTTAGGACAGCTAATATAAAACAAACAAACAAAACAACTCTTCTGCTTTGCCCCTCTTTCAACAGAGGACAACAAAATAACATTTGGTGGGTAAATGCCACACATTATTCAACATTCTTATAATTAAAAAGAGCTTTTCCGTTCACACAGGCCTGCCATATCCTAATAATTTTAAATTGAACAAAATCGCTCTAGTTTTCATAATAAAAAAAATAAATATGACTTATCCCTTTGGATTTTTCGGAAATTAGAAGGTTGGGAATGAGCAAATGCAAATATATCACTTTCTTCTAAAAAGATTGAGGATTTGCTTCCACCCCTTCTTTCAATTCTCTGAATGTCTCCAACAAAGATGTTTACGTATCGTTTAGGCGACGAAAATAAACACAACACTGTTTTACGTATTAACGGGCCGACGCCCCGATTTTTCAGTGTTGCAGACTTTTTTGTTTTTCCAAATCATGTAATCAAGCCTGTTTTGCCACCAAATTTTAATCAATTTTTTAGTTTTTTTGTTTTTTTAAATTGTGTGATTTTGTAAAAATTATTGATGATTTTACCGTAGTTCAAATGTCCTAGCTACCTTACCATTTCAGTGATACACATTCGTTAACGCCTTTTTGGAATACATGCTTTTATCCCAAATTCTCCTGAAACCCAAACAAGAGTTTGTTTACTGACTGAAATGTTTACTTAGAGGTTAAGGCAAATTTCAGTTACGTTGTCGTATTGATATACCCCCATCAATGACCCGAGTTTGGGTAAAAAGGTAGGTAACGTACACGGTGATCCCAAAATGATAGATGTGGGTTGGTAACCTTTTTTATCTTTTTTTTTCGGAATAGAAGTATCAACACCTAGTAACGACCCACGACACCACAGACACCCTAAAAGATTCTGATAAATTTACGCAAGAAAAAATAATTAAATTATGTCACGGGTTGCCTAAATTATTCATGGACATGTATTAAGTTGATCTTAATAGAGTTAGACGGCACACAAATCAAAAAAAAAATTAATAGTCCCAAGACACTTTTTTTTCTGACAGTGTGACTTAATTTGATTGAGTTATTGTAACTCAACATGCTCAATCAAATTAAGATAACCGGGCGACCACCATTTACTTATTTTTTCTGAGTAATGTGCCGAATTATTTGTTGAGTTCACTTCATTTTGATACCAAAGAATACCTATGGTCCTCCTCTTTCCATGAGATTAAAATGTGTACCAACATGATTTTGGCAAACTACGTATCTCAAAAATCGACCTTTTGAGAATATCAATAAAATGCATTCTTTCCATTTCTCGTACATTAACCCCCCATTTTTTTTCGGGAGAAAAGTACTACCAACACAGGAATATTACGGACATTTGATTTTGATACAAGTAGATAGCTATGGTCCCCTTTTTTCCATTCATACCAACATTCCTAGAATTACGTCAGCGTGTCAGCAAAAGTTAGAAATATCCGATTGCCATGCATTTTTTGGTTCTACTTGATGACTATTTTTAAAGATGAAGATGAAGATGATGAAGAAGAAGACGATGAAGAAGATGCAGATGTACAAGAAGGCGAGGATGACGAAGATGATGAAGAAGGTGATGAAGAAGATCACGGAGGTGCAGATTAAGAAGATGAGAAGGAAGATGAGAAGACGATAAAGAAGAAAAAGTTGGAAATGAAGAGTAGACGAAGATAAAGGTGAAGAATGACGAAGACGAAGAAAAAAAGAAACACGAAAGGAAGAACATGTAAAGAATATGAAAAACAATAAGATAGAGATTAAGGTGATGAAGAAAAGAAGAGGGAAAATTGTGAAGAATAGAAGATAAAGAAGTTGAAAAAGATGAAGACGAACAAGAATATATTAACAAAATAAGAAATAAAGGAGATAAAGAAAAGATAAAGAAGAAAATAATCATATGAAAAAGAAGAGAAAACAAAGAGGGGAAGAAAAAGAAAATATTATGAAATGAATAACGCCAAGTTGAAAAAGATGCTGATGAAGTTGAAAAAGAAGACGAAGATGATGAAAAAGAAAAGAAAAGAAAAATAAAGAAGGAGATGGTGACGATAATGAAGATAAAGAAGAAGATGAAGAAGATAAAGAGATTAAACGCTGACTCAGAGATTTCCCGATGAGGGCGCACTCATTTTTCAAACAAATCGGAATTTTTGCATATACATAATGCTTATATCCATATACTAATCACATAACTAAGCTCAGATCGAAGTTCTTCATACAGAAAATCACAGTTTTGTTATAAAATTCCGGATCCGGAATTTTTGTTATACACAGTATCCTATGTCACTCTTATACTGTGCATAAATGTTTACTGCATGAAAACGGAAAATCCGATTCATCTCTAACATTAGAATTAAACATTATAGGTTACTATCTTCAGTTCTAGATGACTATTTTTAATTTCTTCACACAAAAATATATTTTTTGAAATCTCTGAGTCAGCCTTTAAGGAAGAGGACGAAAAAGGATTACGACGAAGAATGAGGAAGCAAAGAAGGAGAAAGATGGGTAGTGAACAAGAAAACGACGGTGACGAGAACTATTATGATACGGAAAGTATTGCTTTGTCGGTCACCACTATTTGTATAACAAAAACAGATAATTACGAAGATATGGACATACGGTATTCTTTTTGGTTGTTAAGGTTGTAATTTGTCTGCGTGTTTGTATCTATGTCGATAAATAATTTAAATGTCCCTGTGAAACGACACACCCGAATGACATGGTGATTCTGTCCTGGATTTGTTTTCTTATTAAAGATCCAATGCTTATCAATTTCTATAACCACAGGATAGCTTGAAGTACCTTCTTTGCATTTTATTTTTTTTTCTTTCTTTCTTTCTTTCTTTCTTTCTTTCTTTCTTTCTTTCTTTCTTTCTTTCTTTCTTTCTTTCTTTCTTTCTTTCTTTCTTTCTTTCTTTCTAAGTTTCTTTCTTTCTTTCTTCATTTTTTTTATTTCCTTATACAGGTGATATTTGCTATTTTGACTTTTTCCTTCAATACATACATTTATTATTCAGTCGAAAATTGATTGAAATTATAAATTCAAATCATCCCATTCAATTATAATTTCACGGCATAGAGAAATGAAAACGTTCTCGAGTGTAATGTAGCAAAAAAATAGAGAGCGAGAGAGAGAGAGAGTTTAATACATCTACTCGCTTCTATATTCAATCTTTCCTTCAATGTGACGAACAGGCAAAGCAGCATTATATTATGTGGTACGGGGTATTCCATCGACCTATGTGTCAACCATCAATATCTGTACATTGCTCCCAGCTAAAACCCATTGCAGTTTGCGCGAGTGCAGCTTGTTTTGTAAATCACACAATAATTTTACGCCAAAACGAGAAATCAATGTCTGTACATTCAATTTTAACTGTAATTACGCGCCTCTAATTAGAATTGTTACTGCATAATAATGTGGAGCTCATGCTCTCACGACTCAGGCTTAAATTTATATGATTTAAGCAGACCCAAAAAATACCCTAGAAGGAATCAAACATTGTTTGCACTTTCACAGTGGACCCAGTCAACGCCACTGACTTATTGCCTTCAGCTGATCGACGTGAACAAAATTCGGGTTTTTTTCAATCAATTCTGCATAATAGATGTCGAGTTTGACAATGCTTTTATATATTAGTCGTTATTTTGAATGTCATTGTCTTTATCATTACAAAAGCAATTCTGATTTCGCGCACATTTGCCAAGTGCACTTTGTCGTAAAAAACCTAACAATAATGGTGTCCCTACACATTCCTTTTATTTTATTTATTTTTTTCTTAGAATTCCTTTTTGCGAGTCATGCACTCATGAACTGCTAGATAGATATCTTGCGCCTTTTTCCTCGGATGGTTTGATTAAGTAAACAACAGGAATACAAAATAAAAGCTGAACACGAAGACATGTTTTCTTAAACAATAACGGTGCAGGAGTAATTAACCATTTATGAGCAATATAGGCATTTATTCTAGAGATTTTTTAAATCATCATTATCGGTACTCACGCATGGTAAGAGTTTTAAATTATTCACGTTAAATGTGCATAATAGCAGCGCCCTCTTTGTTTTTACCAGGAGCGTAAATTCAATACAAAGAGCGGGAAGGATAATAGCAAGTACATATGGCGATAATGCATTTGGCAGGTTAGTACACTTCAAATTTAATAAAGTATATAAAAATAATATATCCCCCTAGATGTCAGGTCTCAATAATTTCATTTTGAGTGCACAGAGAAATAAGTCATTCGTGAAATTGTGCAATTTCGTATAGGTCATATATTAGAGAATGCAATTCGAAATAGTGAGCGAGAGAAAAGAACAGAAGAAAGAAAAAATCAGTGGATGAAAAAAATCTGTTCGAATCTATAAACCTCGTGACACATTTTATTAAATCACGCACATCCATTTTTACCAAAAAACGGCATTAAATATTTAAGGTCTACTCCGCCTTCAAAATTAAATACTTCAATGAAAAGAGATAATTTATTCATGAATTGGTAACGAAGTTGGCTTGGGAAGAGCAGAGGAAAAGCATTAGGGTTGTTCACGGGGTGGCACATCGACTATGATAATCAGCGCAAACGGCATATGGTTGAGGCAAGAATTGATAAAGCCATGGCACCTAAATGCAGATTTTATGCCCGAAAGCTAGCCTGCTACTAGAAACTACCTCCTTGCTTGTATGATGGGAATCAGTTGGGAACTACGCCCGTTTACAGTGACATACGCGTGCATCCACATGACTCACTCCGCAGGTAAAGTGATCCGCACATGAATTCTGCCGAATTTGCTTAACATTTTGAAATTTGACAATTTCAACTTCAACATCCGGGCTTTTAGCGGGAAAATTGTAGTTGTAGTACTACTAGTAGTAGCTTGTGCATACATCATCGTGTCAGTTCGTTGTCACTTACTTTCGGCGGGAAAGCGTGAGTGCGCGCGGGATAATTTCGTATTCTCGTCCTCACATGTGTGGATGATGGTGGTGTGTGCGAAAGTCGATGGATATTAGTGGTGAGTAAAATCACCAATTAATACCAACTGCCTGTGAGCGCTCTGCTACTGAAGCAAGCCTGCACCTGTTTTTGATGAGATGGGTAACAGTACTCATTTGGGTAACTGGGAACCGGCATGAGCGCTTGTGACAAAAACGTGGTTCTCTCTCTCTACCAGGAAGGTACCCAAGTTGACAATTGTGTCATCATTCCGAGTTGCTGGAAATGATATCGGATACCCGTAAGATGATTTGCTTACTACTTCTTTAACTTTACTTACGGGATTTTGTAACTTTTGATTTGTTCGACTTTTGATGTGCTTTGTAACTTTGCCGCTTTACAATATATTGCGAAGAGATTTCTATTTAGATTTTATTCATTATCGTGAGCGTCATTAATGGAGCTATTCAAGATGTTGTGAAGAGTTTCTCCAGTTATCTAATTCTTTGGTAGTGGATTGTTGTCCAAAGTGTACTTCAGCAGCTTTTGATACTTGAATATTTATACAGACACCAAAGCAACCACTGCCATTAAACAACCACCATCGTACAACCACCACAACCATCAAGATGCAAGGGATAAGTTGTTTGACTTTTCTGGTTGGAACTATTCTTCGCTGCGTGGTCTTCACATCTCAGACTGAAATTGTGGCCAGAGCACCTGTGAAGCCAGTTAAAGAGAATGAGATACTTTCATTACACTGCCAAGCATGGGACATCCCCGAAGGGTGTGTTGTCACTGTGTCAAGGACAATTGAAAGATGAAGACCAGATGTTTTCCTGGGACAAGGGTGTCGTAAGTGGCGTGGATGACCGTACGTACCTTGCCGTAAGGCAGTTACGAGACGGAAGCTCTGTTTATTTCCTCACCGTTACAGATGTCACCAAGGAAGACGAAGGATTGTACCAATGTCAGGTAGTTAGAAAGGGGGCTTTCGATGTCATTGGAAAGCATTCTGTGCACATTCCCATTCATTATTTTCCATCCGAAAAACCTAAATGCTCCCCTTCCGAACTCAAGCAGTACAAGGCAGGTACGATCTTGAAGTTAACTGCTCTTCAGTTGCTGGGTTACCGCAAGTCAAAATCACATGGACACGAGCAGGGAGCGATATTACTCACTTAGCAACACAACAGAGAAGGAACAACACATTATTCTCTACGTTAACTTTAACTTTAACGGAGAAAGACAGAGATGCGGTGTTTATGTGTTTGGTTACAAGTTCAACATTTCGCAACAGTGAGAATCGCTGCCACATTGGCCCTATTTCAGTCATCCCTAATCCAGACTTTGTTTACAATCCTAAAGTTGATACCACACTAAAGCCACCACCGGTAATAACACGACGCCCACACATAGAACCCAAACAAACAAATGCCACAGAAGACTGTACGGAGGTGTGTCAGTCACCTCCAACAGTAAAGTACTGGATACTAGCTTGTTCCGCTGCAGGAGCCTTAGCCCTTATTTTTCTATTATCTGTAATGATCCTGCTTATTAAATACTGTCAAACATCCAAAGAAACACAGCCGAAACAGAGGCGGAAAGGTAAAAGTTCCAAACATCACCCAACGGAAGAGATATACACGGAATTGGAATACCATCGTGATGCTCGTGAAGGAGGCGGCCGAGATGCTAACAAGTTGTATATGTCTCTCCAAAAGCAGCCACCCCAGAACCCTGAACAACCACAACAAGCCGAGGAAGAAGAGCCTGAAGGGCGTGACTATGGAGGTACCACAGGAGTGACAACGGGAACACCTGTAGTGTATAAGTCGCACTATGTTTAGTATACTTTTGATTGTGTACACAGATCAACAAAATAATGTATTTGGAAGGTGAAGATTGTCACAAGTAGCCTATACGTTTGCTTCACAAAAAAAGAAAGAAAAGAAAAAAAATCTCATTCTAGAGTATTAAAAAAAGTTTATGCAATGTATATAGGCACATTTATTATTTCACATAGTAGACTCATGTCTAATGTTATAATGCAATATAATTCGCTAGGATTTTTGTAGTCCAGGTCGATCGGTCAAAGACCGCACGGTCATGACAGTTAAAAGCTGCTTACACGTGTAAGGCGTGTTAGCGGGCATGCCTCTTTTATGTGAGTTGCGACAGAACCAGACATGTCCTAACTTATCCCGATTGGGAAATTCCTTATTATAAGATAACCATCTTGTATTCAAAAATGTTTAACACTATTTTGACATTGGTTATAAGGCCTTATGTGAGTATACGAATCCCTTTAATTAAGCAAATAATGTAATATTTCCGTCCATTTCGAAACGTTTTCTACTCCCTGGTATATGTCGTGTTGCCCACCACTTTTATTTAACTTGATAAAAGTATTTGCTAGGATTTTCAGACGCGCTATGTAAAAATTAAAGATGCTTTCAAATAGTGTATAATTATTCACTAATTTGTGTGAGTCAGCTATTAAAAAGCTACCTACTGCGTGCCACGAAATATCATTTCATTTCTTATTGATATAGTGCTTTCCCAGTGCAATTAAAATTTAGGAATTGTTTCTTTCTTTTTTTCCTCTTTATTTTTTTTTTTCATTTTTTTCACTTCTTCTTCTAAATGTTCTTCTGTTTCTTCAGCTGTTGTTTTTTTTTCTTATACTTAAGTTACTTCGCTGTGTTGGTCTCTTCTAATTCCACCACCCCTTCATTTCTTCCCTTTTTCCATTTCGTTTTCTTTTCCTTCCTTCTTTTTCTTCGTCTCTTTTTTCTTTCTTTTATATTTTTTCTTCAACTTCTTGGCCATCTCCAATTTCCCCTTGTTATTTTTACGACTGAATTTTGATGAACATTCGAGAATACAGCTTACTGTCAAAATTAATATAAACAAATCTAAAAAGCCCTGGCGTAAGAATAGGCTTGCTTGGATATTTTCCACGCCTATACCGAATATGCACCAGAAAATGCATACTTTTGATTAGAATTTAAATACACAACCATGTCTTGGTTTGTTGGTAGCACAAGGAGATGAAAACAAACTACTTGTTTCTTCTTTATGCTAACTTCTTCACTTTCCCATCTCTGCCCATTCTTGACTCGGTATTGTTTACGAGGAGATCTTTCTCTTTCTAACATAATGTTTTTATTTCCCATATTGTAAACATCTTTCTTTTCTCATTTCGCAATTATGATCGTTAGTGTCCCTGTACCTAATAATTATTTATTGTATAAAGCTGCATCACGGCATGCTTAGAAACTTTATTTCCCTTGCTCATTAAAAGAAATTAATTTTAAAAAGCAAAATAAATGCTGCTATTGAAAATCTTATGAAGAAACCAATATAACCTCTGCCAAATTTGTAATTACCTTTATAGGTTAAAAAGCGTCTTCCTTCCGGATCTGAAAAAGTGTTAAATTTGGTGACCGTCTTTTAAAATTATAATATACAGTTATTGTAAAGGAATTAGTTTTAATAATGCCACTACCACGTATATAAAGTGCTGCTTTTTGGCGATAAAAGCCCTTATAGTCATAGGGTCTATCATTTTGTATTCAGACGTGCCAAACTTAAAGTATCCTGGATAATTCCAATATTTTGGATTAAGTCCATGTACAAGAAGTTATTAAGAAACTGGTTTAATTTCTTAATTTGGAGTTATCTTTATTTATATTTTGTGAGCAATAACAACAATAATCCAAACTCTATTCGATTTACACCGCGGTAATGTACTTAAATAACCACATTTGGCCAACGTAGTAAATTGTAATACATTTAAAATATACAATGTTAAAAGTAGTGTTTTATTGTATTGTATTATAGTACTTTTAAACTACTCGGTATAAATAAGCTAACGGCTAATGCAATGTAACAGTACGTAAATGTGAATTGAGTTCGAAATTAATAGTAAACTAAGATAATAACTAATTACACGACATTTTAACTGACATCATCTCTTTATTAATAAAAAATCCCATGTTAGTAGAGGTCGACTCATAATCGATTCACATCTAAAAGTAAAGCTTTCTCATAAAATTCCTTCTTTTGACACGATAAATAAATTAAAACATACCAAGTAGTTGTATCTCTAAGAAGAATACAGCCTCTACGTTTTGATTGTATTTTATACCCAATATATATATATATATCTTCCGTCTGAAGATCGGTACCCAGTGATCGTAAGTGAGGGTATACCGTGAAACTCAGAGTAACGGTTGCCTTTCCAGAGGTCTATACTTTGTAATTTATTTTACGCTCTCCTGTAATGGGATTGAGCACTCTTAATTCCAAAGATAGTCAACTGTAAATAATACTGTTTACTATGATGTTATATAAAAAAAAAAAAAAAAAAAAAAAATATACAATGTTAAAAGTAGTGTTTTATTGTATTGTATTATAGTACTTTTAAACTACTCGGTATAAATAAGCTAACGGCTAATGCAATGTAACAGTACGTAAATGTGAATTGAGTTCGAAATTAATAGTAAACTAAGATAATAACTAATTACACGACATTTTAACTGACATCATCTCTTTATTAATAAAAAATCCCATGTTAGTAGAGGTCGACTCATAATCGATTCACATCTAAAAGTAAAGCTTTCTCATAAAATTCCTTCTTTTGACATGATAAATAAATTAAAACATACCAAGTAGATGTATCTCTAAGAAGAATACAGCCTCTAGGTTTTGATTGTATTTTATACCCAATATATATATATATATATATATATATATATATATATATATATATATATTGCAACTTATAATGAACATATAAGATACTTCGTTCCGCAGAAAATGGAACAATACCTAATTATTTCAAATTTTATTTAGGCTTGTAAATTACGATTTCTCTCGGAAATAATATTGTAGCATTATAATCTGTGCTTCTTGTAATATCAACTCAAACAATTTTGTGAGTTGCTTAAGCTATTTAGAGGTTTTGTTCCATTCAAAAGCGAACGGAGTATACTTTATATTTTGTCATGCAACGTCACCAATCGGTTTACCTGACAAAACTTTTATAAATATTCAGCTGACGACCATGATCCTTAACAACAATACTCTCAACAAGTGACTTATTATACTTATAAAGTGAGAGAGCTAAGGCCTAAATATATATCCTCTTTCTACTGTTTTTATCTATGATAATTTATTAGTCCTACTGATGTGTTTTTATCATTGTTATTGAAACCTTTTTTATAAACTTATCTGTGCCGATGTAGTTGACCAAATTCCGATCTATATGTATTTTTATATTTTGTCATGTTTCACCAGTTCACTAAAAAAAAAAAAAAAAAAAATATACCGTGAAACTCAGAGTAACGGTTGCCTTTCCAGAGGTCTATACTTTGTAATTTATTTTACGCTCTCCTGTAATGGGATTGAGCACTCTTAATTCCAAAGATAGTCAACTGTAAATAATACTGTTTACTATGATGTTATATATATATAAGATACTTCGTTCCGCAGAAAATGGAACAATATCTAATTATTTCAAATTTTATTTAGGCTTGTAAATTACGATTTCTCTCGGAAATAATATTGTAGCATTATAATCTGTGCTTCTTGTAATATCAACTCAAACAATTTTGTGAGTTGCTTAAGCTACTTAGAGGTTTTGTTCCATTCAAAAGCGAACGGAGTATACTTTATATTTTGTCATGCAACGTCACCAATCGGTTTACCTGACAAAACTTTTATAAATATTCAGCTGACGACCATGATCCTTAACAACAATACTCTCAACAAGTGACTTATTATACTTATAAAGTGAGAGAGCTAAGGCCTAAATATATATCCTCTTTCTACTGTTTTTATCTATGATAATTTATTAGTCCTACTGATGTGTTTTTATCATTGTTATTGAAACCTTTTTTATAAACTTATCTGTGCCGATGTAGTTGACCAAATTCCGATCTATATGTATTTTTATATTTTGTCATGTTTCACCAGTTCACTCAATATTCGTGGCTTGTGAACTGGGATGACCCTAAATTTTATTTTTTACCAAAAGAGATACAGATGCAAAAGAACAAAGGAACCTTCCATATACGCGTTGTACTTAACAACGTAAAAAAGCAAACAGACGAAGCTTCATGGTTATTGGCGAAAATATACATATTATATAATTGGCTAATAAGGCTTATTAAATATATTGTACAAAGTAGACATTGAGATGCGTAAACTAAGTCTTAAAGTCGACAGAAATTGTATGGATTGCACATCGTGCACTAAGAAAATAGTTTCGTTCAGTATTATAGTAGATATTGCTATATATAATGCCATTTTTAAATATGACTCATTAAATGAGTCTTTTATAACACTTTGTTTTTTGTTTCCTTTTATATATGAAAGGATGCCTTTAGTTTAAAGAGAATACTTTATATGAAAAAGTATGTACTGTTAAACCTTTTAATGTCATTTCATAATGTCCGTGGAAATAATGGAGTTGAAATGCTGTTCCTGTGACAACAAATAATTTTGTGATATATCTGTTGAAATTACTATACAAATAAGGCTGAAATAAGATCAAATACTGCCTAAAATGAATATATATGTGTGTTTTATTACCATGCACACAGAGAAAGAAATATTCAGATTTTTCATGCCCCAATTTACTGCCTTCCATAGTGTGATAATATTATCTATGAAACCGAATATTTTATTATAATTATACCACCACTACAATTCTTATATGCTTCGTACTTTCTATACACTTGGTATATACAATGTTTTTGAGATCAAATATTCCAATCAGTACTTAGTACCGATATGAAATTTCGATATTCTACAATCGTTTTAGAAATTAAAAAAATAATAATGATATTTCTTTAAATATTACAAATATTCCTTTGGGAAAAGTATATTTTCTGGTATTTAAACAAAAATACCAACTAGACCCGTATAATACCCATGTTCCTAATACTTAGGAAAATACAAACTATGTGCCTTTCAAATCCCAAAATAATAAGAATAATTTTACTATGCTCGTTCGTACCCTTCTGTATTCGTACGTTTCATAATGAGTACAGTGTATGCGAATAACAAAATTAGCTTGAAATAATGTAACGTGGTAACACTCTGCGTTCGACACGCAAGATAGCGTTAAGCAAGTCACTGACTCTTTAGCAATATACAGCGCTTCGTGCCCTAGGTCACATCTGGGGTTCATCTAAAAATTATACACTAAAAACATTGCGAATTATTTTTCTCCTCTTTTGCCCAGCGAAACCGAAGAGTCGTGAAACACCAACTGTTAAATTTTAGGTGTTAAATACAATAAGATTGGTCCATCAAAATTGCTATTATGTTAAACTGTCATCTTTTTGCTTCTTGAGTAAATTTAAAAAAGATTTTTTTTTTGCACACTATTTCTGATTTATTGGTTTCTTTTTGTATTTTGTTGAAAAATAGCTGTACTTAAACCGCTTTCTTAGGATTTATCCTTTGTACTTTTACTTAAGTCACAGAGAATGTAAGCTATATTAGATGCCGCAAACTCAAGTCAGTATTTGATAATTAAGTTTGAAGTGAATTGCGTGTCGCACTCAGAGTGTTAACCGAAATATGCTTGCTACTATAAGGAAACCCCGTATACATATCATACTAAAACGTAAAAGCAAACGCTCGCTCCAAGCAATGGGTCATATACCTTGTTCTGCGTATACATTATGAATGAACGCCACCGCAATGTTTAAATGTCGAATATTTTAACCCATTGATGCCAAATTTAGAACTGCTCAATGGTTGCAATCGATAAATAAGTGTTTATAAGGACGTGTTTAAGTTATGACGTCCTTCTGAAGGGTCAATCTTAAACAGATATTTTTGAAGGGTATTACATTAAACGTATTTACTGTTTAATCTTTGTGTCAAATTTTACAATACAGTATTTTGTATCATGTGTTGTAGGTCAAATCGAACCACCATACTCGTTTAAAGAAAAAAATGTTTTTGAATGCTTATAAACATTTAAGTCGTCGTTGTGGTTTTTATTTATTCGACAACAAAAGTAGTGTTACACGGTTTATTTATTACAAAGAAACAAAATACACATCAGATTGTAACTTTTATTTTTTTATAAGAATGTTATTACAAAAATGATATGTCTCAATGATCGTTCTAAGCTTACCTTATCACTTTGTTACGTAAAACAAAAGAGTCTGTAAGTTACCCGATGATATTTGCATATAGAATTAGAACTGGTTAATTTACATTTATGCAAACAATAAAGTATGTATTAAATAAATTAGTTATTCGTTTTATGCCTTGGATTTGCTATTTTAGGTATATTTGCTGTACATATATTAAAACGCAGCAATGTATTTCAGCGATTAACGTATTGATTTTAAAGCATTTTAAATAGTCTTTGTTCTTTGATCGTGACATTGTATTCATGAATTTGTCTTATGCAAGTGCGCTATCTAACAGGGTGCATAGCCGACGTCATTTAATCCAAAAATGGTGGGTTTCCCGTATCGTGGCCATCCTGTTCAGTTCTGCATTTATTTTACCAGCTTGTCAAATTGAAACGAAAGCACGAGTGGAAATAACCAAAAATACAATTATGATAAGCATCCAAGGGTGTCGCCATAAATCCCGCACTTTGCAGAGGATCACTATCAATCAGCATACAATAAATTTGGGCAAAAATCAGTGCTTCATATGACTTTCTCAAATCCAACTATAATTAGCATGCTGTTGATGAATTATTATCGCTAAAAGTGGATTTCCTTATTTTTCAAGTGCAACAATAAATGACTAACGGTATATGCACCCCGCATAACGCACATTTTGAGTAAAACAATGGAATATAATGTGGCACATTCATGTTCGAACTTGTTCTAACTGGAGCAAATATGTTAATTGGTACTAGTCATGAATAATTTACGTCGCTGCTGCGGCGCATATGATTAAAATACATTACGGACTCTACGTGAGCGAAAAGTGTGTGAAACCATGTATCATGTAACTGTGTATTTATACATAATACATGTAGCAAAGCATGTTGTTCTACAACAAACCATGCGACCTTGTTACACGTTGTGTATGTTAGTAAAAGCATGCTGTTCATCGAACATGGTTCAATAAAGAGGCTCATTTGACTGAAAGATGGGAAATATAGTCGATTTGTCTTTCTTCTTTGTGTCATACTTACTTATAGAGCACCGATGTGTCCATTAAAACACTACAGCACATATGATAGTTACTACTGCTGCTTTTACTACTACTACTACTACCACAACCACTACCACTACTACTACCACTACTACTACCACCACCACTACTACTACTACTACTACTACTACTACTACTACTACTACTACTACTACTACTACTACTACTACTTCTACTACTACTACTTCTACTATTACTATTACTATTACTACTACTACTATAATACAATACTATAACAATAATAACAATAACAATAATAAACCGCAAAAATATGCCTTAAGGGGAAACATATATTCGCCTTAAGTCCAACTTTCCTGAATAACAAAAGACAATTTCCCCTTACTATTAGTCTAATAACAGTAATAATAATTATAATAATAACAACGTCAGGAGGAAGGCTCAATTATGGTTATAATGAGCTGGGTATTAATTTGTATTAATTAATATTCATATCCATTTTTATTCTAGTGCATTGGCTTTAATTTACATAAATTAATATTCATATCGTTTGTTTTCATAAGCGGAATCAATCGCACAAACGTCATAATAAATAAATAATAAAAGCCACTTTCGCCTCTACGAACATGTTAACAATACCACCACTACTACTACTACTACTACTACTACTACTACTACTACTACTACTACTACTACTACTACTACTACTACTACTACTACTACTACTACCACTGCTACTACTGCTGCTACTACTGCTACTACAGTACTGCTACTACTAGTACTTATGGCAGCAAATATATACTAGTAGCAAATATACATTTTTCTTTTCGTGTGTCGTTGCTAATAAATATTACCATAATGAGAATTATGATAATTATGAAAGAAGTAATTGATATAACGTTTCGGCATCATTATAAAAATTTAACATACAAATTGGCTTTGACAAACAGAACTACATGTAACAATCATCATAGTGGTGACAAAGATAAGAAATAATCTTAAAGAAGTTTGAAGTATCTTCAAAAAGATACCAGATGTAAATTCTTCAAAAGGCTTGGTTAGAGCTATTATTTAAACACATGCAAACTGGCATTAATAACATTACTCGCCATGAGATTAATTTTTAAAAAAATCTGAATGGCTTAAATATCAATATAAACATGAAAATATTATATATTACCCTCTGAATATTTTGTCATTGAAAAAAAGTCAACAAATTGATCAAAAGGAAGGGATACAGAAATAAGGCAATATTGCTGGTGCTCATATTGTCAGAAATTAATTGTACCACACGGTGAAATCATAATATCAGTCCTATTCAATGGTTTTGACCTCATCCAGGGTAGTGTAAAATGAAAACCAAATGACAATGTAAAGGAAAACCGACAGGCAACACCACTCAGTTAACAAGTTGATGAATAACACAACAAATGCTTAATGATTAAATGCATTCTTAGCGTGTATTGCCCCTGTATGTCAATATGGAACCAGAAATCCATATTAATGTCATCATCCCATGAAAAATAACAAAAATAAACAAGTAGCGTCCGGTTTATGCATATATTTGTAAACGTATGGAAAGATAATATTTATCTCTTTCAAATATCATTGCATATCCATCTGTTTATCAAATACGTTTATCCTTATCTATATCCATTATTTGTCGTTTTAATATGCATGGATAAATGGTGATGCATTTTATATCCATGTGCACAAATGATATCCACCCACACATACACATACACACACACATATATATATATATGCACAAATACAACAGAACATCACCTCCACCAATCGATAATATAAAAATTAAAGGCCCCTCATGGTAAAAATGGCATTTAGGAATTTAAGGGATATACATTATCTATAAAATAAAATATCATTGCTGGGCAGTTTTGAAAATGGGTGTTAATCTTGTCAATTAATCAAGACAAAATTAATGCATTACAGAACACAACATCCACGCCAGTCTCAAACCTAGGAGGAGGCAAGAGCACAAATTAAATAGAAGTCCTCGGATTTAAAGTTAATTTGGAATATGAAATGCTTAGTCAAGGTCATGTCGGCACTGACGTGGTTGAGAATATGAAATTTCTGTTGTGTGAAAAAGGTAACAGCATGTCCTTGAAAAGCACCAGAGATGAGTTATGCCATGCAAAATATCAATAATAATGAAAACCGCCCTCTACTGATTTCATAAGATACAAATACAGATGTGTTTGAGTTCTTCATTAATGGTACAGACCATACCGTTTCCTTCAATACCGTACAATGACGACAAGGCCCTTAAAATACCACCATGGTTGTATTTTTGTAAACGATGGGTGTGAAAAGGGAATTTTTTTGCAGTTTGTTCATGTCACTGCATAGCTCAATCAAGAACGACAAAGATATGGTAGGGTCTGTTTAGTAATATAATACTTATAATAAGAAAGCTACATGTTCCAATAAACTTAAACTAAGTGATAAGACCTTAATCCAGAGCGTTTTCAAATAAAAATCAGGATTTTGTAAAGTTTCTAATTTTGCCTCCACCCAGGATATAAAGGTATAGACCGTATTCAATATGACATCAGCCACCAGACATGTTGTTGGACAAGATGCATACATTCCAGGACTACAATACATTAAAGGGGGATGGCCCGATTTAAGGATATGAAGTTTTCATCTTGATAGACTGGCCTTCACTCCAAAACCCCATCTGTAAAGTTTCACGCCGATATTTCAATCCGTTTTGATGCGAGAGCTAAAAACGTGATTTTATAAGCCCCATAGAGTACTGTGTAAAATTAATATTGGTCGACCAAAATGTCGCATGTTTTCGCTCATAACTTCCAAACCAAACATCCTTTGGCTCTAAGATTTCACAGGGTAAATGAGAAAAATAGTAGCTTTCTTCTGATATAAAAATGTTGACCACTTCCGGTAAAATCTGGGGCTTCTGGGGACGAGGCTATTAGCGATCGGGCCATGGACCTTTAAGCTGTCAATCGATCCATGTTTAGCGATTGCACAGGGATCATTGACAGGTGAATGTATTGTAGTACTGGAATGCGTCTATCTTGTCCACCAACATGGTTGGCTATTGAATACTGTCTAATATGGAGAACGATAACGCATACAATGCATAATAAATCGATTGTTTAACCATTAAAGGTGTATTTCCTGACTTTCCTTCTGTTTTGTTTGTGTTTCACTAGATGTCTTTGAAAAAAAAAGCTTATTCACAAAATATCAGTTGATTCCGATCTTGCATTTTGGTGTTATGAGCAGATGTTTGTATCGCAGTGTCCCATAAACCACTGTACTGTAATTTCTATCCGTTTACGGACAGAAAAAACAAAATTGCGAATTTCTTGCAGAGATGATCGCAGTTGCTTGTCAGATTGGGGGCACACATCATACTTATCCCAATGGTTCCGATGACACAAAAATCTCATTTTTTTAGGTAAGTTGAGGGACGAGGCTGTATAACACGAAATGACCATTTAACTATCAAAACTTATATCGTTAAAGTGACATTTTAATATATTTAGTTATTCTTACGTATATTCATATGATTTGTTATAAATTACTGGAATAAAGCGCATCTTTTCTCCATGGCTGTACTTGGATGGCAAGGCAACCACTCCCTAATCCCGCAAATATATGGTAACCATTTTTAATGCATGTTCTTATTAATATATTTTAGTATTGTTAATGTTAGTGGAAATGAAACTTGTTGAAGTCTGAAAGTTTTGTACGCTATGTGGAATTATTTTTTTTTATTCGCTCATTACGATGTTAAAGGGAAAAATTCGCCCTAATGTCAACTTTTTTACACAGTTAAAATGGTTAAAGATGCGCTTTATTCCAGTAATTTATAATAAATCACATGAATATTAATTTATGCAAATTTATGCTATAGACAGCGCGTCACACATCTCATTATAACCATATAGTTGCAAGAAATACGTGACGATATATAGTTGCAAGAAATATGCAAATACAATTTTAATATGCGACATCCGATGCTTATTTGAATATTTCTTGCAAATATATGTCGTCACGCAAATAGCTTATTCATAGGTCATCCAGTGCATCAATCTCCATTTTTTCCACTATTCACACACATTCGCAACAGCCCATACTATATATATATATATATATATATATATATATATATATATATATATATATATATATATATATATATATATATATATATATATATATATATATATATATATATATATATATATATATATAGTATGGGCTGTTGCGAATGTGTGTGTGTGTGCAAATAGAGCAAAACAAAAAAAGAAGCCAGGACAAGAAAGAAAACGAGCAACCGAAAAGGTATATGCAAAAGGCAATAGAGAAAGCGCAAACGGCATAATGAGAAAAATAAAAAAAGCAAGTGCATCGCAGTAGAGTCCCGCTCTTTGTTGATGGTGCACGTACGCCATGAGTGCTATTTAAATCGTTCAGTCATGCACCACACTAAAATCAAGATGGAGGCTTCTTAATATGCTTCTGCACTTTGTACCTAAAACATTCACTATACATAATTTAAGTTGTATATTACTTGCAAAACCATCTACCGCTATTACCCTATTAATAGCAGCTCCATTATTAAAAAAAGAAAACGCAAATATCATGAAATCTATTTGTAATTGTCAAGAAGTAAAATCAAAATATCTGTGCGAAATGTAAACATTACCACGCGCGTTTACGATTTTATATAAACATTCTCCAGAACATCAATTATTAGTTAAGTACTCTATTCACGTGGAAATATTTGTAAAATGTGCATTTCCATATGGCCATTGTGTTTTCTATTTCACAGTAATAAGGGTCACTGCCTTTGATAGACCGTTTAAGATGTCACGCACGCGCAAAGCACGCTATTTCATCACGATAGAATTCGTTTGCATTCTGTCAATAACAAGCAAAGACAAGTTAACGGTTTTGTGTTATTTTACCAAGTTACTTCAATAATTTACACTACACCCTACAAAGGTATTCATTTAGGTGACTACTGCAAATATGCAATATGATAAACAGGGAGGACAACGGGAGAAAACTGACTTTGTGAATCAGGCAGGTTGTTGAAAGGGGGACAATTTATTCATAGAGGAATGCCTAGCGCAGTATATTCAGCGAAATTCTCTTCTTATTTCATTCGTGGGCGTGCACAGACATGTTCAGGAGTGCATGAACAATTCTAAACAGGGGAGATGAATACATACATAAATGTATACATGTATGTCACATGTAGCAAGTTATAGGAAGCACACACGCATGTTATATCATATATATATATATATATATATATATATATATATATATATATATATATAATATATATATATATATATTGTTTATATAAAATTGTTTGTAAAATACTGAAAGCTGAACGCATATAAATGTTACCATGTCTCAAAATAGGTTACGGTTACATAAAATATGTTTCACCTATGTTTGGACATGCAAATAAGATACCTACTCAACAAATCAATGCAGTGACCATAGAAGTCTCGGACATGCGCATGGTAAAGAAATTTGCATCTTTCGCCATCGGACAGTGAGAGTGGTTTATACAGTGCACAAATCGGGATCTGCGCATTACTCGGCCTGCTTTCTTTGTTACCTGACACAATCATGCTCTATCCAGTCCCGGAATTTTGGGGGAATAGTTATGTTTTAGGAAGTTAATTCAGAATAATATTAAGGCTTTAAAGTGTTAATAATCATTAACACTAACGCCTGTTTTAACATGTTTGTGTTATGTAGGTTTAACACTTTTTAAAGTGTTAAACCTACAGTTCTGTGTGCTTTAAAAAGCAAACAGAACTGTAGGTTTAAAATGTTATCCTGCATTAACATCTTAAAGTGTTACCAGTCATAACACTAACACATGATTTACATTTTGTAGTGTTAATCCTCTGCAACGCCTCCGTTAGCTTTGCGTGTAAAATTTAAAATAAAATTTTGAAGTGTTATCCATTGACCTTTACAGTGATGCTGTGTATAACAACAACAACAACAAAAAAAAAGATCCGGAATTTTACAACAACATTGTGATTTGCTACATGAAGGAATTTATTTGAGCTTAGTTATTTCAGACATTATGCACATGCACAAAAATTGGAGGAAACCTCTGAGTCAGCCTTTAATTTCTTTAATTTCTTTAAATTGTTTTTCATTGTAATTTGCTTTTCTTGCCGCGCAAAACAATTTAGTTAAGGTCAATCGAAATGATGTCAATAGGACGATCTCAGGGTAGACATTTCAATGCAGTGACCACGCATATTTCGGACATGCGCATCATGATAACATTGCACATTAATGGTCTGGCTAGTCGTATATAAACAGCTATACTCATTTCAGTGCATCACTCGGGCCGACTTCTTTGTAAGTCTTTGTATGGTCTACATTATATTATAGAGCGTAAAAGAAGCAAATTTGGTTAAGTGAAACAACAATATGGATGCGTCTTCGAAGTTGTGATGATATTGAGGTTTGGTAAGAAATATAAAAAATATACAAGAATATATGTTATATAATAATGTGTATATAAGACATATAATATATAATATAAGATTGATGGATGGTTGGATGGATGGATGAATGGATAGATGGATTGGGTTGGATTGGGTTGGGTTGGGTGGATGGATGGGTGGATGGATGGATGGATGGATGAATGGGTGGATGGATTGATGGATGGATGGACGGTGGGTGGATGGATGGATGGATGGATTGATTGATTTATTGATTTATTGATTGATTGATGGATTGATGGATGGATTGATGGATAAATGGATGGATAAATGGCTGGCTACCTGGCATGATGGATGGATGTTACATATGATAATATTAAATATTCCATATATGACAAGTAGATCTTATGTAAAATATGATAGTTTCGCTTGCTAAAGTAATGATGTGCAATTTATGGAAGCGAAATGTCATGCCTCAAAATGTCATGAACATTACGAAGTAATTAAATAATTAACCCTCGTCCAACCAAGGGGTTTTGCACTACATTCACAAACGCAAAAAGGGGGTGGTTACCACCCTCCTGATTTTCACGTAATTAAGGGACAAACATCAACTTGTTTGGTATCAGTGTGTAGCTATTCATGTCCTTTCTTCAAATAAAGTACAAACATATAAAGTTTTAACAACAAAACGTCATAGTGACGACATAACTGAGAGCATATTTATAACGTTATGTGTAAGCAAATATCTAAAATCAAGGATTTTCTACCATTTTCGCCATTCATGCGAACAGAATTGGTATTTATTTGGCAATGATGGGTGCCAAAGTATAAACAAACATATGTTATTACTGTAAAAAATAAGAAAAAATATACAAATATTGTCAGTATTTGCTTACAGTAGCACCATAGGTAACAAAAGTACCATTATTTGGCACTTTACACAGTAAAGTATAGGAAGGTGGCAAGTACCCCTCTCCTACCTTGGTACCTCATTTTTTTCGCAAAAATGACCACAAAGCATGAACTTACAATTACATAACGTCGGCTGAATGCAAGACCAAGGTAATTGCAGTTTGACTAATTTTGCAGGAAGAACATTTTTGTGTTTCTATTGGATTTTATAGGTGGTGTGTCCATAATTATAGCACGTATTACAATAGGAAATGTATTGGTATGATATAAATGAAATAATTTCTATTTGATAAACGTAATTAAATATTTATTTACAAAAGAAGAGAACGTAAGTGAAATGTTCTAGTTAGTGCAAGACCAACGTAAGTGCCACTTACGTTGGTCTTGCACTGAAAAGGGGCAAATATGTCTAATGCAAGACCAACGTAAGTGCCACTTACGTTGGTCTTGCACTGAAAAAGGGGAAAATTGCTCAATGCAAGACCAACGTAAGTGCCACTTACGTTGGTCTTGCATTAAGCGGAAAAAGCGACCTGCACATACGTTATCTTCTTTTTCTAATTAAAACTTTTTAATCATTTATATATCTTCACACATGATTTAAATTATGCGCGAATACCTCCTCTTTCAAAATTCACCAAAAACTCAATTTCGACAAAAATGTCACTTACGTTGGTCTTGCATTCAGCCGACGATAAAAGCCTTAGATCATATTCGTTTGCGTTTGGGGGAGGGTGGTGATTTCCTTTGAGTTCAACGCAGTCGTATCTACACCTAATCAGGCCTAATTAGCCTAATAACAGTGGAATAGTTCATTGGTAGAACATCAGCGCTGTCACCTTCGGAGCCTAGTTTTATCCATTTTAAGATAAGCACTCCTGATATATCTCCCTCTGTGAAGGTGACTTATAGGAAAATTCGCCTTATGCAGTCTCTTTGTCTAGTTTAGTGTGTTCTGAGGTCTAATGGCTTTGGACCAGACTTTGGTGGGTTAACCCTGGTTTTGTGAGCGCCTCACACATTACTCACTTTCTCTAAGACATTATTCTGGAGTTTGATTGTAGCTACATTGGCTTCTGAATCCGCCTTTGAGCTTTTAGTCTCGCTCTGAGTGCAATTTTGGCTGCTGTATCGGTTATAGCATTTCTCTTTCCTGTAGGAATGCCCAAGGATGCCAGGCATTTGTTGACTGATGTATTGCAGAAACCTCTGCTTCCTACTTCTATTGGAAAGTAGTATGTAGACCATCCTCTGCTGTCACTAGATATTGGTATTTGCACTTCTTTCTTGCATATGCATTGAATAGGTTCTCCTCCGTAGGGACTGTCAGCTCTATGATGATCACTGTCTTTGTTTTGGTAGAAACAAAGACAGTCTCAGTGATTTCTGGAGGGAACACTATTTGTTTGTGTTCCTCATCCATCAGGAATATCCAGTCATTGGCCTTCTTCAGAATGTTGGTTGACTCTGTCTTAGGCATTGGTAAGACTGGATTTAGATAGGTTGTACCATCAGCTGGGCGAAAGGCTACTGTAGAGATGGAGTTAATATTCTCAGGGGCCATGGTTTTTTTTTTTCTGATTTGCCTCTACGACGTACGGTGCCAGACCTGTAGAGATTGCTTTCAGTGTTTTGGACATGGCGCCAGTTGTATCTTCCGCTTTTAAGTAGCTACAACCACTGAGGATGTGGAACAGTGTACAATGACGATGGTGACATAATTGGCAGAGTCCGAGATTGGTCTTGACCCACAGCTTCAGATTGGCAGGGGATGGAAGTTGATCATGAATTGCGTTGATTTGGAAAGACAGCAGCTCTTGCGTCCAGACATACAAAAGTTTCTTCCAGGAGATGTCGACCTGAATGACAGACTCCCAGTTCAACCACTGCCCTTGTTTCGCACATCCGTAATGGTACACCAACATGTCTTCCTCATCTACATCTTTTATTAGTCCCGTGAGGCATTTCCTTTGTTCTTGATGATTTATGTCTTTGATCAGCTTTTGGTTCTTTTTGTTCCCAAGACCGGCTCTGTCCGTCTGACATCTGCGTATGATTTGGCAGATGAAATGATGTCAGATCCACTCATGCAGTACCCGAGGTGTTTGGACTGTCTAGGAGATCAAGACACAGATTGAAGACGGCCAGAAACAGGATGCAGGAGAGTGGGCAGCCTTGGAAGACTCTTACCATGCACTGTATCCAGTCAGTTGTCCATTCAGTTGTTTTGACACATATGAACAGCTCATCATAGTATTTAAATATGATCTTCCTAATGTGGTCTGGAACATGGTACCATTCTAAAGCAAACTGTAGAAAGTTGTATATGGTCCAGTACCGTATGCATTTTGCAGGTCCGGTCATGTTGTCACATTTGGTTTACTATTCTTTTTGACATCTTGAAGCATTTCAGTTAGTGCTTCTGTGTGTTCCGCACATTCTGATATTTTCTCCATGAAACTCTTCTGAATGGATTGGTCGGTATAGTTGTTTTCTGCCTTTTATATTAAGCCCTTTACTTGAAAATATATGGTTAAAGTGTGCGTATTCATTTACTTTTGTTCAAAAGTACGGAGCATAATATTGAGTGCTAGAAGATTGTAACTACATTTTTTTTGTTATGTTATTAAGATTATTTGGCCAAAATTAGTATAAATATAGTAAACAAATTAAAATGGACCTTTCACAAACTCTTTGGGAGATTTTTTTTTATTATTTACACACCTTCGTAAAACTATTACCTTACAAAAAATAAATAGCGCATCTACATGATTAGTGTTACTGTGAGTGCACCAAAGTCTACAACAAATTAGGCATGTTTAGCCTAATAACTTTGCAATAAATTTAGACTGTAAGTTAAAATATGTATCAAATTATGCATTATGACTTCCTTTTTCATAATACATAAAAAATGCGTCAAAATGTCAGTTACGACTTTGTTGCACTCACATGACAATATGAAATGCGACATTTTTGTTTTAACCTAATCATTATAATTGCTACTTAGTTCAATATATTATGGTCTAAATGTTTTAAAATTGTAACTAAAATTGATCAAATTTATTTTAATATTTCATAAGAATTGCATTATCATATGCGGTGGATGTATATATAAAATGTTTTTCTAACCGAACGAAAGCCATCGGATTTTTCCCTTGCTTACTTACACTTCCACGATTCGATATTTCTACACTGTGCCAGGTTCTCCGCATTATGCATTCGCATCACCATATTTGGCACGATCCGGGAATAATATTCAAAGTGGTGAATAAAATGCATTTTGTGAGGAGCCCTCTCAAAAGGTTGACTTCACACGACCCAGATTTCAATGGAATAATATTTAAAGACTTTGATGTGAGTGAACTGGTTATGTTTGTGGAACCAGTATGTTAGAATATTATACCATGTTAACAGAAATAATGGATGAAACTCTACATTAACATATTTTAGGATCCGTGAGCCTATAGAAGCCATTACGCCAAATCAAAATTGAGCTCATTATGCTCCGAGTCTTAAAAAAATTGAAGTAGGGATCTTTTACAAAATTCATTTAAAGGAACAGCGATAATTGGTGGCTTGGTTGCTGTGGTGCATTTCTTATGCTTTTGTTTGAAATTCTGAACAACTTGTAATTTCTCATATGTTTATGATCCTATTTAGAGCCCCATTACGATGCATCCATAAAACACACCAGAAAGAACAGTCCATGTGGAAAGCAGAATTGGGTGGATGTTTGGCTCTAATTGTTGTAGTGCCGATTTTTTCCCAAAAATATACACTTTCATACTCGTTTCCGGGTACCTAGCACCTACCGGTATAGGAAGGTGCCGTGGCAGCCACCCCTTTCCGGATAGAAGTACCAACATGACCTGGTATTACGTCAGAATGACCTCATTAAGTTCGCATGCAGCAAAACTGCCACAAAAACACAGTGTAAATAGAATGAAACTCAATTTTGCAATAAAAAAATATGAAGATCAATTTGATATTATAATAAATTCCTTTTAGGACTCATTATAATTTGCAAAATAATCAATTTACCACCCGATATCCATTTTTTCTATACTTGCCTTGACTTGTTACAATAATAGTGACCTAGTAATGGGAGATTTTGTACTTATTTTGTACCAATTGAAGGAAAACTAAGCTACCCGTGGGTACCACATTCATAGGTATGTCTAATAAGAAAACTCAAGGGAGTGGTAACCATCGCTCCTCCATTGGGGTGTGTTGTTACAAAAATGGCTCGGTTAGAAGATGGTCAATAACATAGCTACCCAACAGTCGTCAATAGTTAATTACTGTTACAATTCGGATTGGTTCTACTCAAAGAAACATTAACATGTCCAACATAATTGTGTGCTTTGTGAAAGTACTTCCCGCATAGCTATTACACAGTTGGTCACCGTTATCCACAATTATAAAAAGTGTTACCTTTCATTTAACCCTCCTTCTTACCAAATCCCCCAGTGACTTCGCGCGGTGTCTAAAATACCAAAAACTTTCGCAAAAAGCTTCTAGGTAATCGTCTTATCATCCATTCCGGTCATTTTATCGAAAAAAGGTGAAGGTTACCTCACCGGGGTTAGGGTATTCCTTCAACGTCTAAGATGGGGGGGGGGGGTGGTGGTTGCACCCAATGATATTTTGTGGTGGCATTGTTGAAAATATTAGGTACAGTATGGCTCTAAAACTCTTGGTTTATGTAAAACTGCCAATCCATCATTTAGTCTAAAAAACCGCCATTAAAATCCGAATATTCCTACGTTTTTTTAGCGCAAAATTGGATTTTTCGCCTATTTTCTGTGGAAATGCCAATTTTTCCGAACTCGCGAATTGATGGACGTCATTGTTGACGCCACCATAATAGGGATCGATGTTGGTACTTTTTGGTATCAATGGAAAGAGGAGGACCATAGCTCTATCCACTGGTATCAAAATCATAAGAATCGGGGTGCTTTTATAACGAATCCGGGGGGGTGGTAACCACCCCCCCCCCCCCTGGTAAACGTGTACAAAAAAGGCTTAGGTAAGACGAGGGTTAATGTTGTTTTGGTATAACGGTGTTTATTATGTGTGTTTATGGATTTTTGTATTATGCAGATTCGGCCTGCAGGCTAGTAGGTAAGTATTTGGACTCGGGACTCAAAAAAAGTTAGTGGTCGAGTCTCTGCAAGTTCGTTGTTCCAGTGTAAAACACTAACATAACAATTAAACAATACAGCGGGATTTATAACGCGCCTAATACCAAAGGATGCTAGGCGCAGTGAACAAAGAAAGAAATGAGAAGAAGAAACCCCACAGTAGGAATCCGGAAATATATGGTTTTTGAGAAGTTTCTTGAAAGAACTAAGACTGACAGCCTGTCTGATGTACAGTGGCAGACTATTCCATAGACGAGGGCCAATGAATAGAGAACGCCCGATCACCAATCTTTTTGTGGGATCTGTGGACAATTAGGTTGCCACCTGCATCAGAACGCAAGCATTTTTAAAAGCGCGAAAGCAATATAGGCTGAGTCCCTATACACCATCGGTTTTTGCTCATCCCAACACTCCAAAGCGGCATAGCTGGTGGCCATCGGCTTGAATTTACCCCATGTGCAGATTACCCTTTTCGCACCCGAATTACGTTTAGGATTTCATTTTTGCACTTCACCTAAGTCTAAATCGCTCAGCATAGCCAATCACCATGGCATTCTCCATGTCAAAATTCCTTGCTTGAAGTTGTAAGGAGATTATAAACTTCCAAATGATACAACCTTCACTTTAGATTGTTCCATATTGTGTAGATACAAAAGATTATCTGAAGTCATTTCAAGTATTTCTTTGCAAGAAACGCTGGGCGGTCTATGGGTTGCGAAATGATTAAGCACGGTGGGGGTAGGTGGGTGGGGTGTGTGGGGTGGGTGGCTTTAATTATTATTCAGGCCTTTGGTACAAACCTAAAAGGTCCCGTGTCATGCCCCCCGCAAAATGTTCATTAATTCCTTCACCACTTGGCTAGTCGGATTCACTATGACTAATTACCCTCGTCTAACCGAAGGGGGGGGGGTGGTTACCACCCCCCCCCCCCCTGCAGTTTTCCCCGTCTTGCTAAACCCCCTTTTTTGGTGCCAAATTATTTAATGTAATTGTCAATTGACAGTTCCGCTCCTTTTAATCAAAAACAAACATCCACCGGGGTATACGGTAAGATAAGTGTTGATCCCAAAGTGATCGGTAGGGGGGTGGATAACCACCCCCCCCCCCTCCAGAAAGAAGTACCACCATGCCTAACACAACACAGGAACATCACATCACTTGTTGTGGTACCAATAGATGCTATGGTCCTCCTCTTTCATTGATACCAAAATGAGTACCAACATGCCTAGCATTACGTCCACATGACGTCATAAAGTTCGCTTGTCAGCAACTGCCAGTTCCATATACACCACACAGTGAAAAGTCAATTTTTGCCAAAAATCCTTAGAAAAATCAGATTTTTCATGCGGTTTTTGACTCTACTTGATGGAAATGACTAGTTTTATATAATGACATCTTTTAGAGGCTTATAATAGGTGTTTGAGTCGCAAAAATTGCGAAATAGCAATTTTCCACCCTATATTCATCTTTTCTATTTCCTCAACATATGACATCAGGTGACGTCATAATGGGGAGTTAGTACTTATTTTGGTACCCAATGAAAGCATACTCTAAGCATATCCTTTGGGCCAAATTTACAGGAATCGGGTTGGTTCGTAACGAAAATCACAGGGGGGTGGTAACCACCCTCCCTTCGGGAAGTTTTGTTATAAAAAAAAACAAAAAATGGCTCAGTAGACGAGGTTACGTCTTTCACATTCCATGGCACAGGTTCTAAGCCTTTCATTCACTAGTGTATGTAGCAAATCACCCCCTGTTTTTTTAGTGTGATTTATATGGAGATACCCAGAACATACATGGTCAACTGCTGTTATCATGTGCCCATCCAAGGCTACCGACCTGAGCCCTTGGTAGAGAGTACTGGCTTACTCATAGTGATTTGTCGGTCTGGAATTTTTTGGCCTATTCTGCGAAATTTATGTCCGAACTAATAAACTGTATTAACACTTTTTCTACATAACAACATGCATGCTTAATAAGCAAGTATAGTTTGAAGAGAGACATAAGTTCCTCCAGGTTACACCTTGAACTTATACGAAAGACGATTACTACTGGAACGATAGGCTTTGTCACCGCTTACAATTAATTGAGTCGCCTTTATAAGATGGTTGTGATTGCGTTAAAAGCAATATACCGTGTGAAGTAAATTACCGTTTACCCTTCATATGCGGCATTTATATAATTTTGAATAGCTTAACCGTGGTACATTAATGCGATTAAGGTGGTTGTTTTACATGACTAATGTTTTTGTAGGTAAACATTTCGTGTTAAAAATGTCATGTAATTTTAGAGTTCTGACATGCCATGACAGTTTAAAAAAGTGGCGCAAAATGGTATTCAGAAATGTGTTTAATCTTTCACACTGTTCGTAGTGTAGCATTTATTTTTAATCGTTTCCTTTCATCTTCTTTTTTTACACTAAGAGAGTTTCTTTGTAGGTACGCTTAACCCTTCCACATTATTTTCCTTGTAATCATTTCATTTCTTTATATATCTTTGTTAGCTTTTGAAAACATCCTCATAATTGGCTTTTAAAGGACCTTTGGACGATTTTCTTAGAATAAATTTGCTCTCTAAGTTTTCACATGATCGTTGTAAGACACCTACCAAGACCTTTTTGAAGGTTGTTTGGTCAAGCAACTAGGAAAGAAAACCAAAAACCAGGTTTTGAACTTGTCAACAGTCCTTATCGGCCAGTAGGGAATCATGGCTGAATTTTCTGTCGTGCACATCGAAAAGTAGTACTCAAATTCCCTTCAGGGTGTGATTTAATAAGCATTCTCAAAAATAACAAAAAATGGGGGCGAGTTTTTCTTGGGATGTCCTCGTGTATCTTAAGATGACTTTGAAGATGAGGGGGTTATTGTGATGATAATTAACAGAACTGTATCATGTAAACACTTAAGGATTACGCTGGTTTTCAATTACGAATTGAGATAAGCACTAGTTTTACAACCTCTTTTGTATTACACACACGCTCGCGCGCACACACTCGCACAAACACACACAAACAAACAATGTGATTACGAACAATGCATCCGTTCCTCATGTAAGAATGTGTTTTTAAAGATGCAACTTAGTTCTTTATTTTATAGTCGATCAAGAATGCACTTATCTCTCGTCTTACCAAGGGGGGGGGGGGGGAAAAAAAAAAAAAAAAAAAAGTTCTCTCATCCTTTCCGGTCATTTTAGGGGGAAAAATGTGAAGGAAGCACCTTCACCTGGGTTAGGGTATGCCGTCAAAATCGAAGGGTGGTTGCCACCCAAGGATATTTCGTAAACCGCGTGTTACAAAAAAAAAAGGGCTTGGTAAGACGAGGGTTAAACCTCCCTCTCAAAACTCTCAAAATGATTCTCCCATTGAGATGCTCTTGTCGTTCACTTTGACCAGGAAAAAAAGTCACTACACTTTTAAATGCTTATCAATCAAGGCTACTTATTCACGCTTATAACGAATAGTACAGAGAAGAAATCACACTGTCACAGTATGTTGTAATGCTGTAGAAGTCGGATATGAGAGACATGAGTGTAAATATACAATGCACTAAAGGAACAAAACTAATCAGTTGCTGGACATAGTATTCGGAAAAACATGAAAGCAAGTATGTCCGCTGGCGATTTCTCAGAACCGAAAACATTCATTCAAGCTCTCTCTGTCAGGTGTACCGACTGTCACTGTGACACTGAATATTTTGAAACTGAGGTTCATGATTTTGTTTAAAGAACCTGGAAAATAAATCTACATATTATTTTAAGGGGTTACTAGGGTTTTGAGTCCGTTTTAAAAAAAAGCTAAGAGCAGCACTGATAAAAAACACGTGCACATTGATACACGGCAGGGACATGTGTGTGTGTTGTGTGTCGCTGCGCGCGGGGGTATGTGGACGCGTGGTATCCCGTATGTGTGGTGTGGGGGTGGGTGTTGTTGTAATGTAACATAATACTCCGAAGACCCTAAAACAAAAAGAAATCGGTCGCAAGGTCATTTAGCCTTTAAGATGGGACCACCGTTATTTGATGTGCTCGGAAGTATAGTGATCAAAACTGTGTGAGGCCCATCAGGGAACTTATTGAGCCCTTATCGTTTTATATTATTATGGATTGTTGGCGCATCGGGTTAAAAAATTTCAATCCATGGTGTAGGTATTTTTTTACTGATATAATGTGCTGTTAGATAGATGTCATGAGGTGGAGAGGAAACCAGAAGAAACGAGAACGGGCTCGCGCGCACAACTCGCACAAACACACACAAACAAACAATGTGATTACGAACAATGCATCCGTTCCTCATGTAAGAATGTGTTTTAAAGATGCACTTCGTTCTTTTTTTTATAGTCAGATCAAGAATGAACTTATCTCTCGTCTTACCAAGGGGGGGGGGGGGGTAGTGAATTCGTTCCGGTGTGCGCTAAAATGCCAAAACACTTTCGTAAAAAACAGCTTCTAGGAATCGTTCTTCATCCTTTCCGGTCTTTTGGGGAAAAAATGTGAAGAAGCAGCACATTCACCTGGGTTTAGGGTTATGCCGTCAAAATCGAAGGGTGGTTGCCACCCCAAGGATATTTCGTTAAACCGGTTACAAAAAAAAAGGCCTTAGTACGACCGAGGGCTAAACATCCCTCTCAAAATCTCAAAATGATCACCCATGAGATGTTTGTCGTTCATTTGACAGGAAAACAAGTCACTACACTTTTAAATGATTATCAATCAGGCTACTGTATTCACGCTTATAACGAAATAGTACAGGAGAAGAAATCATCCACTGTCACAGTATTTGTAATGCGTAGAAGTCGGATATGAGAGACATGAGTGTAAATATACAATGCACTAAAGGAACAAAACTAATCAGTTGCTGGGAACATAGTATTCGGAAACACGAAAGTCAAGTATAGTCGCTGGCTATTCTCAAGTAAACGGAAACAGTCATTCAGCTCTTTTGTGTAGGTGTGACCGACCTGTCATGTGAAACTAATATTTTGAACTGACGGTTCATGATTTTGTTAAAGGTAACCTGGAAAATAAATTTACATATGATTTTAAGGGGTTACTAGGGTTCTTTGATCGTCGTTAAAAACAAAAGCTAAGAGAATCAATGATTATAAAAAACCGTGCAACATGGTACCAAAAGGCAGGACATGTGTGTGTGTGTGAGTGTTCGCGCGCGCGCGGATGTATGTGACGCGTGCGTAGTGGTGTGGGTGTGTGGGGGGGGGGGTGGGTGGTTTTTGTACTTGGTATCATATAAGTTCCGAAGACGTAACACAAAAGAAATTCGCGTCGCAAGTTCATTTAGCTTTAGACTGGGACGCGTTAATTTGAGGTTCTCGGAAGTATAGTGATACAAAACCTGTGTGCAGGTCTCCATCAGGGAACTTCTTTGGGCCATATCATGTTTTATATTATTATGGATGTGTTGGCTGTGTTGGCGCATCGGGTAAAAAATCAATCCCTGGTGTATGGTATTTTTTATGATAAAAAAAAAAATTTGGGCTATATAGTATTAGATTGTAATGAGGTGGAGAGAAACAGAAAGAAGAAACGAGGAAGGCTATAGAAGAAAGAGGAATGAAGATTAAGAAAAATCAACGCGGGTCGGAAATTATGATGGAGATTCAATTCTTCATTGGATAGAGAAATGAAGGTTGTTATCGAGAGTGTGGTGTGATCACCAAATCCGTGTTGAGAGTCAATGGTAAAAAGACAAAAGTTTGAACAGCAATGATGTATGGGGACGATACATGGGCGGAAAGAAGACGTAAATGAAAAACAAAGTTGGAAGTAGTTGTGGAGGATAGAATGTTGTGATGGTTTGACAGATGAAAAAGATGGGATAGATAGAATAAGGAATGAGAGAATCAGGGGTAGCAATGTGAGAGAATAACTAAAAAGTGCAGGAGGGAGAGGGAGACTAAATATAGATGTAGACATGTTTTAGAAAAAATGGCGACGAAAATGGTCGAAAAAAACCTGGTGATTTGGGGGATTGCTTAAAAATAACGTTCAAAATAATAAGTTATCAGTTATGACGTCACTAGACAATCACATTAAACCCTCGCTACGGATAGGGGAGGGGATTACCACCCCTTCAGGTTTTTCCACCAGGCTTGCTCAAAGAACACATTTTTGGGTGCCAAATTATTTAATGTCTAATTGTAAATTGAAATGTTCCGCTACTTTTTCATCCAAAAAACAAACGATCCCGGGGTATAAGGTAGATACCTGGTGATACAAAGTGATGGATAGGGGTGGCAACCACCCCCCCCCCCCCCATTCGGAAGAATAGTACCAACATGCCTAACACACACACAAGGAAACTCACAGGACACTTGATTTTAGTACCAATAAATAGCTATGGTCTCTATTTCCTCGATACCAAAATGGTACCAACATGCTTAGCCATTACGTCTCAATGAAGTCATAAATTTAGCATGTTGCAAAAACTGCATTTCCATAGACAACACACGTGAAAAATCCAATTTTCGCCAAAAAGGTTAAGAAAGTCAGGATTTCATGCGGTAGTTTTTGACTCTACTTGATGGGAAATGACTAGTTTTATATAATGACAGCATTTAGAGCTATAATTAAGGTGTTTGAGAGTCTAAAATTGCGGAATTATAATTGTCCAACATATATTCAGTATTTCGGACTTTCCTCAACTAATGAGTCATGGTAACGTCATAAGGGGGAATGTTGGTGACTTATTTTGGTACCAATCGGAAGAAGAAAACTCCAAGCTATCCACTTTGGTACCAAATTACAGGAATCGGGGTGTTCAGTAACGAAAATCACCTTTGACGAAGGACATATTGTAGCTACACACAGGTGACCAAACAAGATGGTGGTTGCCACATATTACGAAAAAATGAGAGGAGCGGGGACCCCCCCCCCCCCCACACCCTTGGTCCTGAACGTTATAGAAAAAAAAACCCCTTGGTTAGATGGGGATCAGGCTGGAATAAGAGATTTCCTAAAGATGTTTGTTTCTTTGTTTTGTTTGTTTTTTTTGCGGTGTGACATATGTGTCCTCCACTACTAATCATGGGTGACAATATCTTAGCTCAACACGATTTGTCCGTCATACAGAAAATCACAACTTTGTGACTACTTACATGTCGATGGTAATAATCATACAAACACATACATGTTTATACACTTTAAAAGGATACCCATTCATCGCAAACTTGCAATTGGTAATTTAATGAATACAAACAGACAAATATATTTTGCAATATCTGAGTCAGCCGTTTAAGTCCTGACTCCTGTGGGAAGGTGCTGTTTTTATATCCGTACTGCTGTTAGGTTTCTAAAATAGGCGATCGAAGTTGAACTCAAGACCATCTTTTCGTAATTCCTTATGAATCAATGCGAAAACTATGTATAGCAAACTGCCAGGTCAACAGCTCAGCTGTGTTTAAAGGGGATATATTTTTTATCCATTATAAAAGTCTAATATTAAAAACAAACAAGCAGCCAAAAACATAAAAACCTCTACCATGATGTAGTTCGCGTGTTCTCTATCTTCCGAAATTAAATACATTTATGAGTATTACTGAAAGTGGTTCATACTTGATCGTAAAGTACTCTTTATGTAGATTATACAATGCCTCTATATGCATTTCATCCATTCTACATGGCTCCAACATGCCTTATATGTTATTACATAGATTTGACAAGTAATGGAAAAAAACTCTAGTGTAACCTACCATGCGAGAATGCGTTTTTACAGCCGCCGGTTCAAATCAGTCTAAAATGTAATATTTAGTAGGCTTGAGTTTTTATCCAACAAGGTAAGAATCAAATATTTTTTTTTTGTTCGTATTGTTTGATTTAGCTTTTATGAAATTGATTTACAATGCAATATATAGCCGTAAAGTTGCTGGGGAGACTCTTTTTACATAGGTATAAGACCTCTTAATACGCACATTAGCAATATTGGTTAAGTGGACACCATGCCTCGCTGTGGAGCCTCTGAAAGAGAGGGTCGCAACAAAACAAAATGCCGACCATGAAATACTCACAGTTATGTCCTAAAAGTTAGGGCTCAGGGATGCTAAGAATTATTTGACCCCTTTTATTATAATATAAGAAGAACAGCTAGAAAAAAAATACACCAAGTTCTCTAAAGCAGGGACGAGATCTACAACTAACGTTCGAACACTTTTCGTGTGGCGCATCATGGTGAAGCATTGCTGGCTTCTGTATTCCGTATCATTTCAGATGAATGTTAATGTCACTCTTGAACCCGAAAACAATGTACAACTGGTAGGATGCAAATGGATGTTGATACCGTATGCTCTTTGTAAATCTCGACTTCGATGGCGAAATGTGAAATCTTATCAATCATTCACGAGATAAATTTTTCTATCCAAATGATCTCAAACAATGATATTTTCTCTTCATAATTGTTTTATGTAACTGAACCCTATGATCCTTTTCATTTCAATTCAAATGAGCTCGGAACATCACATTTCACTATCAAAGAGCTTTACGGTCACTATGCAAATTAAATGATAATAATAATATTTTTTGCTTTTTTTAATTTTACAAATTAAATATAACAGTAATCACCTGATTATATTCCCTCAGATGGAAAACAAAGTAAAATTTGGTAACTTTACAATCAGGTTCCTTCGTGAATCTCATGGTTTGAAAACAATGTGTTGTTTATTTTTTCTCAATTTACGTTTTCCTTTTGTTACGAAGTCCAGTAAAGGATTTGAAATTATTTGAGACGTCAGGAGGTCGCCATTTTAACACACTTAAGTGAATACTGAGTGTGTTTCCATATGGACCACTGGATGTCCTTTTGCGCGCATTATAACCAATAATATCTGGTTTACCGGAGGAAATATCTAATTCTGAAATTTTCCCGCCTGATTACTGTGGCAATCCGTAAGATCCGCCCGTGTTGATGATCTAGGACGATCATATTGTGGTGTTTTTATAGCCGTTCGTAATGACCTAATAATGCTCATCGCAGTGACCTTGATGAAGACTGTGAAATTTTGTGGGCTCACTTAGATCTTGTTGTTGCCGAAGGATTGTCATAGTGCTTTCTATAGGCCACCAGATTCAGGCCCTGCCCGATTGTTTGATATGTTGCATCATCTTTGTCCAAAATTGACATGTCAAGTTTTTTAAATGTTTGCTCAAGGGATTTTAATCTATCTAAAATTGACTGGGAATCTAGTCTTTTTACATATTGTGAGAAACCTACTCTTTGTAAACAGCTGACAGCTCCTTGACATTGAAAATGATTTTATCCTTGAGCAAGTGATTAGGGAACCTACTAGAGGCCCTAATATTTTGGACCTGTTTTTCACTTCAATCCATTTGAATGTGTTCCACCAACCTCGAAGTCCGAAACCTACCCGCATCTTGACCATGACGGCTTCTTTTGTTACCAATCACCCTAGCCCCAATATTAAACAATCTACGCCTAGGAAAGCCTTTGGGTAATAGACAGCCAACTGGCAAGGGCAGCCATTAAGACACCTGACTTGCATGAGTAACAAAGACTTTTTGGATTTTATGCCTGATTGTTAGTGTCGATGAGCGTGGTTGAATTTTAAATCTAGAATTACTGCTACCATTGAAAGGCATGTTGCCTTCTAGTTTGTACTCCCAACAAACAAGTTCCTTGGTTGATAATAAGCAATCAACAGTTGGTGAATAAAAAAGAAAAATGCTTTAACAAAGCTAAGTTTTCTGACAGCCCTGATGACTGGGAACTGGTTTAGGTCTCTCAGGAAAAGTGTAAATCGTACAACAATATTAAACTTTCGTAGTCTGTTAGAAAACCTGTGCTGAACATCAAGAAGTTTTATTCCCGATTAAAAACCATGAATGGATTCCTTCTGGTATTTCTACTAACTCTGAAAAATGACAATGGTATTTTTCTGAAAATATTCATAAAGCTCAGGCCAACTTAATCATCAATGTGAATTTGTTTTTACACGGAATCAACGAACATTTCCTGACATGGCATTCCACTTCCATCTATGCCGACATTGACCATCTCTGTCGCTGGTGTTGAAAAGCGCTGACCGACTTAGACCAATAAGGCTACTGGACCTGACGGTGTACCTGCACGGATCCTAAAGATGGGGGCAAAGGAGATTGCGCCAGCCCTGGCGACCATCTTTAGGCACTTCCCTTACTGACCGGCGACTTGCCCTTAGACTGGAAAAACGCAAACGTATCGCATCTTCAAAAAAAGGGGACCGCACTAAACCAACACCTATAGCCCGTTTCCCTAACATCTTATATTGTCAAGGTGAGGCAGCATGTTGTTCATTCGAGCATATTCAACATCTTGTGACGACCGCTTTGATAATTGACCCGAACCAACAACAAGGGCTTTCGCCGTAATCGATCATGCGAGTCCCAACTCATCCTGACAACCAATGACCTCGCCAATGCCCCTCTCGACAAGCGGCAACAGACAGACGTAACATAATGGACTTCGCAAGGCTTTCGACGTGGTACCACACCGGAGGCTCTTGCTGAGCTAAACCAGTATGGTATCCGAGGAAACGACTTAGACGTGGATTACCACGTCCTGATGCGTAGAAATGCAGAGGGTGTTGTAGGAGGTTATTTCTCGGACTGGTACAATCAAATGGGTGTCCCCCAAGGCACTGTACTACTCGGTCCACTTCTGTTCCTTCTATATATCAATGACCTTCCAGAACCAAATCACCTCCACCGTTAGACCTTTTGCTGATGATTGTGTTCTTTACAGCCATCACAATGGACACGAGCGACCTCCTTCAAGCGGCCCTTGACCGACTGATTAGCTGCAACAAACCCGGTTGGCAGATGAAGTTTAATGCCGACAAGTGATTTGTTCTCCAGTCCACCATTCTCATCATGCAAGATTCAGTCATATACTCTTAATAAACCTATTTTGCAGGAACCCAATCATAAGTATCTTGGTGTTGACATATCACATAATCTGAAATGGAATAGTCCCTATAACAGTAAATTGCATCAAAGGTTACAAGAAATCGGGTTTATAAAAGAATTTCAAGGCATGCAATAAAGAAATCAAGAGCATACGCATATATGTCCTTTGTACGACCTCATTAGAGTACCTGCGGAGCCTTGGACCCACACAACCCCGCGTACTTCCCTCTAAGCTGGAAGTTGTTAACAACGGCGAGCAGCTCGGTTTACCTAAATGATTACATTGGGCAGAGCAGTGGTGACCCGTAATGCTGGCAGGAGCTTGAGTGGGGCACTTTGGTCATCTCGAGGAAATCAGTCGTCTCTCCATTCTCCACAAAGCGTCCCGGGGCCAACCTCGCGCTCCAACCGTAAGCCCCTGCTCCCAGTAACTCGCCCTACCAGAAAGACACACAGCAAGTCATTTATAAACATATCGACTAATCAGCACAGATAACAATATTCATTTTTTCCACGGACTTTAGTGAGTGGAATCACTCAAACGCCTGAAACCTCATCAATATCTAACAACACCAAAGACTTCAAAGCACAGCTATTCAAGAAATCCTAGTTTAATTAATTAGCAACCAACACCATCGCCTTTTCCGTTTCTTCCCAGCAGGGGGTTGGAAAGTACTATCCAGATCCAGATCCAGATATCTGGGGTCAAGTTTGCAATTGAAAAGAACTTTTAAAGCTGCACCACATTCGAAATCCTCTGTCCGTATTCCGAAAAATGGCATAGGTCCACTTGGACCTCCCAGTGACAATTGATATTTGGTGGTTACCCATTCATGGTAACTGCATGCTTAACTGTCAAATACCAATGTTAATTAAAGTTAATGTTATATTAACTAATTACATGGCTGATATGTAAATTACCTAGAATAGGTTTGGCATCCATCCATTCCCCTGTACAATGAATGATAATACATAGTCTGAAATAAGTCTCATAAAAAATCCTAAGCTGTTATCAAATCACGATTTTTTGGTTCTATATACATGATCAATTTGGGGGAGTGGTTGGGAGGAGTAATCGGGAATATTTGCAAACCTAATGAAATTCGGAAATTCGTAACCCTCACACGGAAATACCCACATGTTTTTATTCCGTTTTTTCCCTTTTTTCCTCCTTTTTTCTTCCCTAAAGAAACAATGGTACTATAAATCTAACTACTTCTCTCCGTTTAATGAATATAAATAGAATGTGGTGCGGTTAACGATTCTCAATAAGTCAGACAGAGTTCAATCGTTTACAAACCGAGTGAGTTATATAATAGTTATATTGTCATCACATTTAAAACACAACTCTTGACAAAATAGTTGTTTGAATGCAAATGGCAAATGCTTAGAAAAAGCCAGAATATAGGCTGAAATTAGTGTACTTACAAATTGAACAAATTATCTTGCCCTTAATTGTTAAAGTGTACATAATCTTAAAAATGCAATTCTTTAACTTTAAAATTTTTAAATTAAGTAGGCATCCGTAAAACACTCAAAGAACATTACATAAAGTAGGGCATCCTTAAAACACTCAAAGAAACACTGCGTGATGAACATAATCAAAATACTCGTCATATATTTACATTATTTCCGATTACAACGTTATCAATAATTTAAGGGTCACATGTGAACACGCATGTTAAACAGAATTGTGTTTGAGTAATTACGTTGCCCTTATATGATTAATAGCAACCCATTTTAAAATTGGCGTTTATTTCCAGTACAATAAATCTCCAAAAGAGTAAATTTAAATATGGACACGCCTCAAAAGATCTTCCATTGGTGACATAATCATGATACTTTTACTCATATATTTTTGGGGGAATTTAATAATTCCAGCCTACATCACGGTACCTATTATAACGTCATTTGACCAGCGCGCAATGTTGACAACATGTACCTCGCAATGGTTTAGACGAATCGTCTTCAAAAAAGGGTTTTATCCTCTTAAAATGTGATCATGCTTTCTTACTGAAGAACTGCAACGCTAATGCATAAATTTAGGGAATGGTAATATAAAATTTATCCAATTTTGCACTCAATGGCATCCCTTGAAAGTACCACTTTGATGATCACAACTGATGTTAATGTGTTTAAGCTCAATGCATACTTTGCAAGTGGAGGCGTAAAATTTGCGCTATAATGTATTCTGAATTAAGACCATAGAATAACAAAACTTGAGTGGTTATTAAAAACTGATAAGTGATTCAATTTCAACCAAGAAATTACCGATTGGAACGGCAAAGAACAGAATGTAGCCTAACAAAATTCCTCTTTTTTTGTGATAAAATAAGATGCAAATTTGTATCAGCTGAGAAATATTTGCTGATAGGAAATAAGTGGGTTTGATGAAAATACTGAAATTAAATAGGTACATGTCCCTATGGTAACCTTCTTGTCAGAGTTTCCTGTAACTGCTGTGTTTTTTTTTTCCGTAACGGAAAGTTACTCTGAAAATATGTTTAAATATGTCATCTAACTTCTAACCTGGCAATACAATGAACTTCGGAGTAAGTGTAAAATCCAGGAAAAAGAAAATATGTCCGCATACTCGTCTCTATTTTCTGTTTTTGAAATTACAAGAAGAAGGGGCGGGGTAATGGATAGACGGCTGAGTGTGCGTGATCCTTATGAGGAGAGTACGGGGACGGACGTAACAAGTGAGTCTTATGAGACGTATTTTACGTTATCAGGAAAATAATAGGGAAGAAAATAAGGAAGAAAAGGACTAAAACAAGCGAAAATGAATAATGTAGGAGACAGAACGGAGAAGAAGACGGAAAATGAGGCAAACAGAAGAATCATTAGATTTCACCGATTGCCACGTAATTAGCTCTCCTTTAGCCAGATACACCGTATAAAAACTTTTAACCTCGTCTCACCAAACCTTTTTGTAACAAAGTATAAAGGGGAATAGTTACCACCCCCATTGAGAGTTCATAATAAAGCACCCTTATCATTTTGATACTGTGGATAGCTATTGTCTCCTCTTTCCAATGATATAAAAATAAGAACCAACATACCTAGTATGGTGTCACAATGATGTCATAAAGTACGTGAGTCGAAAAAATGCTTCAATTTCCACATGAAATATGTAAAAATCCAATTTCCAATGAAAAAGTATGTCTGATTTTCATGCGGTTTGCGGTTTGCAGCTCTAAATGTTGGCAGTGAACTAATTTTTTACATATAAACATAGTTTTATAGCATACTGTGCAGATTATTAACCAAAAAAGTAAGCATTAACTACTTTCTTAGGTGGCAACCACCCTTACTCTTCGACTTTGATAGCTTAGGCAAAAAAAGTTTTTCTCAGAAGAAATGTGAAAAATGCAAATGCGAAATGCGTTTTTTAAATGCTAATACGAAATGCATCAAGTGGAGGTTGTAAAAGACCTCATATTTTTGGTCAAATCTGAGTAAACTGTAAAACGATGTGTTTGTACATGTGGGTTTTTCCCAAAAAATAAATACCAAAAACAAAACAAATTAAAAACCAAACAAACAAAAAGATACAAGTGAAAAGTCTCCCTTTTTGACAATCTATTGGTAAAAGGGAATATACCTATATTTTGGGGAGCTGGAGTTTAAGCACGAACTGTCATTCTTAATAAGATTTCATGTTTCATCATTGTATGTTTTGGTTATTGCTGATTTGCTGGTGCTGTTTGGTTGCATGTTTGTTTCCTTTCATTTCGTCGTGCTCCGTTTGCTTGGCTTGGATGTTCAATTACCTTGCAAGTTCAAAACCTACGTTATCGTGTAAGTTTAAAACTTACTTTACGTTCAAATTACTGCTGAACAAAACCCAATGTCCATTGTTAAACATTTCTTAATACATGCTGCTTCGCACTCTTCTCGATTCCATTGTAATCTTCCGGAAATGTTGGTAAATTATTTAACAAAATATTTTAAGAAATTCCAAAATTCTGCCTTTTATGAATTCAGAGTAATTCAAAAAATTGACCCTGATTGTGACCGCCCTTTTGAATTTTACAGCACACTATCTAACATGTGATATCATCAGGAAAGCTTATTTAATGGCTTTAATATTGGTATACAGCGATCATGCCCATCGTCCGAGCGACATTATTCTTAACCAAATGAGTTCATTTTCCACGGATTCCAACTAAAAGTACAGAGACACTGAAGCAAGTTATTGTTCAAATTGTCTCACCGAAAAACCGAAACCAAAAATCTCCATATCAATTTGAATTAAATAGTGGTATCTTAAGGTCCTGGCCCTATCACTAATTAGCCTCGTCCCCAGAAGCCAGAGATTTTACCCGAAGGGTCGATATTTTGTATCAGAAGAAGCTACTATTTTTTTCTCATTTACCCTGTGATCTTAGGGCTATGATGTTTGGCCTTGGGAGTTATGAGCGAACGTGTCTCTAATTTGGTCGAACATATTAGTTTACACGTACTCTATGGGGCGCACAAAATCACGTTTCTCGCTGTCACACACATCAAACCGTATTGAAATATCGGCGCAAACTTACAGATGTAGTTTATTGGGTGAAGGCCCATTTCTATCAAGATGAACCTTTATTACTTAAATCGGAAACCATCCCCCTTTAATGTATAAATCCCTAGTAATAGTTAGATTTTTTTATTTATGTTTGTTTTATATTATATTATTTTTTTTTGTGTGTGTGTGAAACCCTGAATTTTTAAGATGTGGCATACTTGGTCTGCAAAATAAAAAAAAAATGTCAGCAACGTTTTTTCTCTCTTCGTATGGTAATGTTTCATTCACTCTTCCAGAAACTGTACATGTATCAAGTTACTTTTTTTTCAAATGCTTTTTATAAGAAATAGGGGCATAGATTGTTATATCATGGCACAATTGGTAATTGTGACTGTCCTTTGATTGGTGAATTATCGTTACCTTTATTCTGCACCCAATAAATAGTCAAGATTTTCTTCTGACCATGACTTTACTTTACTGTGAATCAGTTGAGAATATAGCGGCAAATTCCAAAAGACTGTAGCCTCAGTCTATGCTAACCGTGTGGATGATCTTTGTAACTATTACGCTAATAAAATACGCTTTCCAATGATATCACATATTTGGGGATATATGTTTCTTAAAGGTGCTTGCGTAATTCCAACAAACCCTTCTGTTTTATTCACTGTTCATTGATCATACTTGCGAAAAGCTTATTCGCGTCACAACTTTTTTAGCTGATCCCTACTTTGCCGGTTTTGTGACGTGTTTCCTCCCACGGCCCCATAGCCTACTGTGCTATACTTTCTGTCCCTTTTACTGACAGTAAATACATTTCGATTTCTACAGCACCCACCGAAGTTTGTTTGCATCATGTTAGAAAATAAGTTATTGTTTGGTTATTTTTTCACCGTTTGCTTTCTTGTTTTCACCTAGTGTTCATAAATACATTTTTTCATAATATACAACTAAAAAACTAGGATAAGAATTGATTACGTAGCAAATGGCCGTTTCTGGAAGGGGGGGGTAACGTTCTTTCTGATACACCCTGTAATGAGGTGATGTGTTGCATTTTTATTCAAATGACAATTGTGTATCATATGTGAATATTTATGAGAAAAATTAATTACATAATAGATGTTTTAACATGATTGCAAACTTGAAGAGAATCTACTACTTATGCCTGATGCGTAGTTCAACAAGTTACACCACACATCGACCATGTCTAGGGCTTAAATCATACTTGCTCTCTTGCAAAGGGTATGGAATGTCAACTGCACAGGGCATGAAAGGAATAAAGACATCTGTGACTCTTTTTGGGGAATCCTGGCACTCATCCAGAATGGCCGAACATTTTGCCACTGGATAAGCTATTAGGTATGTCCCCGAAATATCATGCACTTTAACTCACCATCGGCTATTAGTTGGAATAGAATAGACACTGCACAGGTTGGCGTTATATCATGTTGTATCTTTTCATTTTCGTCGTGGTTGCATAAAAACACAAAATTCGGCTGATCGGCTCCATTATGGACATAACTGCATTTTTTTCAAACAAACACGTCCGCTCTGGTCAATTGGGGGTGCAATTTCGTTAGTAATTTGATTATGAAAAAGATTTAAAAAATTGTGCATGTTATAACCGTGGTTTATATCACAGGTGTCATTTTTTTCATTACAACCCTCGTCCTTGACATGCGGGTGTCAACCCCTCTAATGAACTTTGCTCCGGTGCCTACATACTACTAAACTAACAAAACCAAAGTTTTAAAAATCCGATTTTTATTATCCCCGTCACCGGGTGTGGCCGGATTCACCTCCACATTTGCGGCAACCGCCCTGACTCCTTCTTCCATTTCAACACCCGATTCAATGCATCCTCCATCCCTCACCCAACCCTCCTACTCTCCCCCTCCTCCACTTTGTTTTCTTCTTCTTCAATGTCTTTCTTTGGACGTCCCATCCTCCTCAAACCGCTCACCTCACACTCAAAAGCCCTTCTTAACACATCTCATCATCCTTCCTCAACAACATGCCCATACCAACGTAACACTATTCGCCTTTGCCAACCGACCCCAGCCGCCCTCTTCAAAGCCACAATCCTGCATCAAGTCTTCAATCTTCTTCCTACCCATCAATTTCACACCACACATAGCCCTCACCATACATTGCTCTCATCCGTCCTCCTCAAAAATCCCCCCACCTCATTTTCGCTCATACAGACCACGTCCTCCGCCCATACAGAATCATGATCGCACCAGTTTATACACCATTCCTTCATTCATCTAAGGAATATCTTTTCCCATGCAACAACTCCCACATTCCCTAACTTCACACACCCATACTCAACTCTCGCTGGCACAGCCACCCCTCACATCCATCCACCACCACCACCCCCACTAACTTAATCCCCTAGGTATGTGAACTCCTTTGCTGACTCCACCTCATCACAACAACTTTCTCTGTTCCACCATCCCTCCAAGCTCCCTTCTCACAATCTCTACACACAATCCCTCTTTTGCCAAACTAGGGGTCACGCTCTTCATCTTTGTGCATCTCCCATGATCCCTATTTCCCACCTTTCTCACACCACACTGAATTTGCGTTTGCCCTCTTTCCGCACATACCCACCTTGGTCTACCTTACTCGCTACCACCTCCTCTCCTCTCCACTCACCAGCACTTTTTGTCTTTCCAAGGTTAACCTTAAGACCCTTAATCTCGAAAGCCTTGCTTCCATTTCCAAAACTTCTCCCTCAGTCCCTCCATGTCTCACTCATTAAACCAAGTCATCCGAATACAACAAACATCTCACTTAAAACCAATCTGTTTCACTCTTCTGTGACTAACTCATCACAATTGGCCAAAAATCAATGGGAACGTACAGAACTTGATGCACACCCACCTTCACCTCAAACTCCTCGGACAAATCATACCCCACTCTAACTTTCGTTTTGGCTTTCCTTCATACAAACTCAGCACTGCTCTAACCACCACTTCCTGGTATCCCCTCGCCCACTCCATCACTTTTCCTAGGTACCCTATCAATGCCTCTCCAAGCTACAAAACACATATACAGCTTCTTCTTCCCTTTAGCTCGGTATTCCTCTTGCAACCTCCTTAAAATAACACTGCATCTATCGTTCACTTCCCTTGCATAACCAAATTGCATCTCATCCCTTCCACTAATCCTCCGAATCCCAATCTCCAGAACCCTCTCCACATCTTTCATTTATTTGTATGCTCTAACAACTTCACACACACCCCTATATGCCCCACAACTCATTGCATCCCCTGTCCCTTTAAAAAAATTGGAATTACCACACTTACTGCCCACTCCACCGGCTCCCTCCCCCATCTAACACTCTCTGACACAACGCCATCATCACACCAATCCCTTATCTCTCCACTTCGCACTAATCATCACAGCACTCACCTCTGAGGGTCAAACCGCCTTTCCTTTTTTCTCATTTCTCCTTATTGTGTTTATATTTGCTTCAAACATTCACACCACTTCTTCCCGGCTGACCCTCTTAACTTGCCCCCTTCCACCCCTCAGCCTCTACTTCTGATCCCACTCATTCCTCCTCCTCATTCATGATTCTCCTCCATATGCTCTTTCCCCAGACTCCTGCCCTCTAATCATCCCTTTCCTCCTGAAATTTAAACTTTCTCATACACTTCCTCTCATACTCTTCTGTCTCCCCCTTCGACTTCTCTTCCATCCCTTTTCATTGCCAAATGGGTCAACAGCTGAAATTCTTAAAAAAAAAAAAAGCTTCCAGATAATCGTTCTCTCATCCTCTGCGGTCCAATTTAAGCGAACAAAATGTGAAGTTAGCATCTTCCCCCCAATGGGGTTTGGGTATGTCGTCAAAGTCAAAGTCGAAGTCAAAGTCAAAGTCGAGCTGAATACGGCATGAAAATATTAAAATATGATACCCCCCAGAATTAGATTTCCCGCCTAGTTTCTGTGGATAAAGGGCCAGTATTTGCCCTACCTCGGAACGTTATGACGTCACGGTGACGCCCTACTATGTATGTTGGTACTTATTTGGTAGCAATGGAAAGAAGACCATAGCTATGCACTGACATCAGAAGCACAATTATTTATGCTTTATAATAGATTTCCGAAGGGGTGGTAAACAACCTACTCCCCTTGGTAAACCGTGTTACAAAAAAGGCTTGGCGTGTTTTTTTTTTATTGTACTTTGCGTTATTTGGAAGTTAAAAAACAGCTTCACATCCACGTTCATAAACCACCAGCCCCACCATACCCTTAGCCCCAACCACACCCACATACGCACACATATACACACACACACACACACACATGCACACACACACACATACGCACACGAACGCGCGATCAGATTGCACATTAATGTATATACATTAGGCACATACCTCAGAGAGTCCCTATGAGAGAGTGTCCTGGCTACCCTGTCAACGTACGGAATAAACCGTGACCTTGTATATAGTACCGAAATAAATTATGCTTGAAGTAGGCAGTGGAGATTACAAAATGTACGACACAGAGATGCTGCACATCATGATACCGGTTCGAATCCGGCTAGGCGAGCATTTTGTTCGTTTAAGGGAAAAGATGCAAACTTATTTAGAATGAAGCCAAGTATACGCATTTTGTTTGGATCGAGTGTAGTGTATGTATGAGACCATATATAATGGTTCAAGTGACAACATTTCAGGGATCCTGTACTCTTATATTGATCATTCCAGTGTTATAAGAAGCCAACCTCATGTTCCAATTACGAACTTTGTTGCTGTTCGTATTGTTGATAATAGATTGTATATTGGAATTGATCGAGAGGAAATTGATAAAGCTTATTTGAAATACACATAAACGATATCTTTTATTGCAATTTGAAAACTGACGTGTACAGTGTTACGATAACAAGTCGATACGAAGGTCAGATAAAGGCAGCGTCCATAAAAGGAGCATTCCCGAAAATATCGTTGACACGCAGCTCAAGGTTCTATAGATCCCTCGACGACACAAAACATAATTATACAGTATAACAGGCCGAAATATTCAGATACATCCATAAAGTGCGTTTGTCGCAAATGTCCACTTTTGGGACCACAGAAAGGAATGATTTTAAATACACAAACTTAGGCTCTTTTGGCTTCAAAGCTGAGAATAATCTTTTAAGGTGATGTGGAATCTGAACCTATAATTATACCATTGTACTGCAATGATGTACCAACTTGTGAGATCAAATCAAAACTACTGGCAACCTTCTCTAGTATTATCACTCTTTTATGTTTTTCATCTAGTTTCTCAATATCTAAAAATAAGCTATTACAGCTGCATCATGCATATATTATACAAAATATATACTGACATGAGAGGCTCTAGTTAAAACTATGGTCCCGAGGTGACTACATTAGTGCTATTTTGCTGAGGGGGACAGCCCCGAAGCAAAATAGCATTAATGTAGTCGCCGAGGGACCATAGTTTTAAGCCAGAGACTCGAATAGAGTCAGTATATATTTGTTTTATATACTTCATTAATACATTTCCAGTTAAGTTAACAATGAAAAAAATATAATTTTTGCATTTTCATTCAATAAATTCACGTCAAACAATGCATCTCTGTGAATGAATGTGGGAGTAAGCATGCAATCCATTACTCGCAAATGCAGACGCGCTACGCGATCGAAGTAAGTTATGCGAATTAAGCGCCGTAAATAGTACCTCTGAGCCGTAAATAGTACTTCTGAAAAATTAACTATTTACGGGTGGGCGTGACTTAGGGGTACTATTTACGGATGGCGCCGATTTCTCGCCGCATAGTTGAACTATTTTTAATCAAGTGATAGAGTTTCAACCAATAAACAATCTTAAATTTATTAATGAAGTATATAAAACCTAACACTGTCCAATTGGATTTTACACTAATGACGTCATCTTATGATGCAATCTTTAACTTGCATCACCCTTGGAAAATCCCAAGCTATTTATAGACTTAGCTTTTTTCTAGAAATGTCTCTGAGATGTAAACAAATCACTCTCTTTCAAATTTAGTTTTAGGGGAATTACATTCATCCCTTGCTTTAAAATATTACAAACAAGCTAGGCACTTCCCCTATTAGGAATCTTCTCTCTAGTTAAAAGTAAATAAAATAGAGTTTAATACCACAAAGGGGATAGTATTCATGAGGCTAACACGATATTTTTAGAAAAGTGCCTTCTACCTTTGTTGATTTATGAAGCACTCTACGTGACTCTGTTTCAAAAGCGTTTTTTTTTCCTGAAATATCGATATTTTGAGGTAAAAAGTTAATTCGTAAAGTACAAGAATAAAAAGGTAACGCCATGAATGCATACAAACAACAAAGTCCAAAATATCATTGTTATTGCCTAGTCATCAGCCCTGATATTAAAGGAAGACTCAGGATTTCCCGTGGCGGGCGCACTCATTTTTTTCCAAAAACACAAATCGTGTTTTTTGCATTGTTAAAATTTTGCTTGTCCATATACTAATCTATAGGAAAAATCAATTTCTTGTATTTAAAATTTCCGAATCCGGAATTTTTTTTTTATACACAGTATCCTATGCACTCGTATACTGTGCATAATTGCTTACTGCTGAAAACGGAAAAAATCCGATTATCTCTTCTTAACTTTGGAATTGAAACATTTTAGGTGAATATCTTTGTTCTAGATGGGACTATTTTCAATTTCTACTCAAAATAATTATATTTCGAAATCTCTGAGTCAGCCTTTAATCTGGAAATAAATAACAACGCTTTTAAGTGTTAATAATCATTACTAACACTTCGCCTGTTTTAACATGCTTTAGCGTTAATCTTGTGCGACACTTCCTATGTGTATAGAATATAAATATTAACACGTTGAAGTGTTTAAAAAGTTTTATAAATACATAAATAAATGTCGACATTTTTATATAGCTCCTTTCACAATGTATCAAAGCGCTTTACATTATTTTGCTGCCACTAGAATATGTCTGCTGCCTTAAAAATGCCCAAGGAATACTCATAGCTTTGGGCGGCGCTTAATGGACAATATTGTTCCTAACAGCTCCCCATTCAGCACCTGGGTGGAGGGAGGCAAGCGAGGTAAAGTGCCTTGCCCAAATGCACAACACATTGGCCTCAGTGGGACTCGAACCAGGACCTTTGGGTCATGAGGCGGTCGTTGTATCCACTGGACCACATGTGCCCTTATCCGTTGACTTTACAGTGCATATCTGGACTTAGCAAAGCTGAACCTTAAATAACGGCCCTTATCTAGGGTTAACAAAGCTGATCTCGAAATAAGTTTCCTTATCTCCAGATAAGGAAGCCTTATTTCGAGATCAGTTTTGTTAGCTCCAGATTAGGACAGATATTTGGGATTCAACTTTTGAAAACTTTGTTTTCTCCAGTTAACAGGGCATTATCTCGAAATAGGACTCCCTTATCTCGAGATAAGGAGAAAGACATACACTTGACCTTCCTTATTACACTTGACCATTACTTAGGGTTCAGATTTATTACCACCAGTTAACAAGGCTCCCTTATATCTAGAGATGAGAAAGCTTATCGCGAGATAAGGTAAAAGTATAATACACATATACGTCGTGACAGTGGAAACACCCCTCGTCATGGTCTTCCAGCAAATCAACTTACACTTTACAATTCATTAAAAACACCCCTGTTAGGATTCTCAATTTTTCAACAAAAGAAGAAGAAGAAGAAAAAAAAAAAAACCCCTCAAATTCTCCAACTCCAATTCAGTCTATGGAATCTATTGATTCCATGCAGAGACTAAAGAAAAGAAACGTGATTACAGTTATTATTGGATATAATGCGTGAACAGCATTGCTCCATATATATTTTTGTGAACTACTTACAAAATGCACTCCTGATTGTACTTTACGTTCAAGTAATATGTTCCTAAATGAATCAAGGTCCAACTTCGTGGTAGGGTGATAAGATACTTACCATGGCAGCCCACGTCTGTGGAATGAACAATCATCAGAGCTAAAAACTGCTCAATGCATCTTACAGCTTTTAAGAAACAGTTTACAACAATTTTCTCGTGTGCAAAGTTTTCAAAAAATGTTAATGTTTAAGTATTCGTTTTCTATAATTAATCTTTGCATGTCTTATATCGCTGGATTATGTTTTTAATACTCCTGTATTTGAAGCTAATGTATTTTGTACAATGTGATTTTGTATTTATTGTTTGGGGGAGTTCGAAAAAGTGGACCTAACCCCCCCTAAAATGGTCATTTTTTTGGACTTTTTTCAAATTGTATAATTTAAAAGTGGACTTTTGTGTCAAAATTTCTTCAAATTTTGGACCTTTTTATCAAAAAATTCAGCAAAAAGTGGACCTTTTGCCACTTTTGTGGAATTTGGGGGTGCGACCGCACCACCGCATCCCCACCCCCTGCGTAAGGGCTTGGCTAGATTGGTTATAAACGAGAATTTTTGTACTCGCAGTTTGGGGAAGAATGCTCAACCTTTGAGGGGTAAAATAAGTCAATGTAAATTTGAACTCACGTCAAATTGTGTTAAAATATAATACCAATGTATTTGCCTCTTATAAAGGTATATAAAACAATATAACTTTATTTACACGGCTACAGCCCTAAAAGAACTCAAGGTTATCCTGGTGCAAAAAACCCAATGAACTGGTGTCAAATTACTGCTCTGGTCCCTTATTTTACCAAATTGTCCACATTTTCCAGATGTTGGACCCCAAAATTCTGGTTCAGCATCCTTAAAACTATATAAAAACTCTTCAAACCTTCTCCAAACTTCGAGAATAGGATTCTCATTTATAACTTTACTAAGCAGGGTGGATATGTGCTCTTTACAAACCCTTTTATTATTAATTTCTGACAAAAGCAACGCTATACTGTATAACAACTGCCGTGAACGGGGTATAAGCTGAGAAAAAAAAAAACACCTTTGACAAATCAGGACATGCCTGGACAAATGTAAAGAATGATGCATACAACCGATTCGAGAGAAGTACAGCATTATTGGAATCGACCCTTTTTTGTAAAGATGACACGTTGGGAATTATTAGTGAAATCTACCACTAATAGCGATAACCCCTCCGGGAATGTAAACTGTCAATTCCTGAGTCACATCATGCTGGAAATGGCTCAAGTAGGAGCCATTTTTAATGCGTTTTTCCTCTTGTGAAATACAAAGTTTCCGGGTTACGTATAGGTAACTAAAATCGTTTGTTCCCTCAAAGATTTTTGAAATTGCAATCATCATACTTCTCTGTAGGGATGTATAATACGGCAAGTTTGATCCCTGGAAACGTTGGCCGTGTACTTTTTTGGGGGGGGTACCTTTAGTGATACACTCAATATGATTGCGTCTTATTCAGAAGTACTTACTTACGGGAAAACGTTGGCTTTAGGTGAAGGCTGCTTTCAGAACTAATCAAACGATAAATTATAATCTCCGTAGCGTGTGAAAGAACAATGACTCCAGTGAACGAAGGAAATGAACCACTTTTTTATAAGCATGAAATGGCGAAACGTTAGGGTATTGGGTGTTCTAAAAAAAGCACATGAAAGAGAGTTACATTGTAGTTCAAATCAAATGGAGTACGAATCATTTGTTTACTTGACTGAGTGGGAATTGGTCACATCGAGGGCCGTTTTCTCTTCCCCCTGTAGCTTTTTGCCAAACCAACATAGCCGTTTGAGGTTGAGTTACAGCAATTGCCCTACAGGTCCCCACTATTGGACCCACCCCCGGAGGGTTGGACGCAATTGCCCTACATTCCCACATTGACCCACCCCAAAGGGGTTTGTTTAGAATTATAAAGTTGTTTTGCTCATATACATAAAACTAAAGGTGGGCATTCAAAGATTTTTCCCGTCCGCTTAGAAATTCGAATCTCGGCGTTGCAAAAGCAAAAGCAGTTCAAATTTCGATGTTTCTCGAAGAAGGAAAAATTTATGCCCTCACTAAATTCCATTCACTAAACCAAATTTCAGTTGAGGAACTGCATTGTAAATTTGGTGAGTGAAGACCCCCACAATAAGTTCAAGTTTCGCCCCGGTCCCTCCTCCCCGAGCGTCTTCACACCGTGAAAAATCAGATCTGCCCGTGTTCATCAGATCTCAATGGCACTAAAAAATGTAAGGGCTCAAAACCTAAATTTTACTACGATGTTTGATTTGTTTTGAATGAGCCCGAGCCAGATTTCTGAGTCTGATCTGGCTCCGAGAGCGAGTAAATCCCCGGTTTGACCAGGGATTTTTTTTTGGCCCCCCCTCGAGGGGTTGGCCCCAGACGGAATAATTTTTTTTGACATGTCTGAAAAAAAAAATTAAAAAAAATGAACATAAGTTTGTAATTATATAGTAAAGCAAGATGCCGGGCTGTAAGAACACCTCAATGTTACCGTCATTAATGTGCAAAAAGATGGTGAACTGTTTCTGAATTTGAAAAGAATGAAATTATGAATAATATCACCGTTCAGAGATATTTTCAGTATGTCCTTTGTTTGAATGGTAGACGTTTCAAGTGAAATTCCATAGACTTCAAGTCGATCATATTGACACAATAAGACAAACCACAAACCCCATGGATAAGCTTCAATTGCTACGCCACGGCTAATATCCAAAAAGCATCTGTTGGCAATAGAGGAAATGCATGTCAAACACCATTTCCAGTTGTTTCCATTTGCATTGAAAATGGTGAAAGAGAAACCTTTCAAGCATGAATGCTGCCGCAAATGAACTAGGTGTCTATATGGTCAAATTTTCCAAAATCGTGAGAAAATAAAACAATGGCGGATCCAGATTTTGAAAATGTCAAAATTACCGGCTGAAAGACTTAACTGGCAAATAGGTCAGAAATGTGCTGATTTTGCAAAATTTGCAGAATAAACCGGGAGTCGCGCGCCCCCTCCGCCGCCCTCCTTGTCCGCGCCTGAAAAAGGTCGTAAAACCACACAATCAAACAACTGTTTGAGGTACAAGTTTTAGAAAAAGCCTAAAAAAAAATTCCCATCAAAATTAATTTGATGGAATTTTTTTTTTGCTGTCCCTAAGATTGAAAAATTATATTTTTTTTACTTCCAATTTTTTTGGAGATTGGACTGGCCCCTCAGTAGACGATCACAATTCGTGTCTATTGAAAACTCGTTTTGGGAGCCCTCCTTTAGGTAGTACAAATTGAATCTCCACTCTTCTCACACACCGTTTGATCGTGTATGTTTTCCAAGACAATTGGGTCTGTTGCTCCCCTTCTTGAATCTCCCTCCGATTCTCCGGGTTCATACAATCCTCAATTTACATTGCTGAATTTGAATTTTCATCCTTATTTTTTTGAGGAGCTGAATTCTTGGCTTCGATTTTCTTCTTCTTGATTTCCTCACTAGTGTCCATCCCACTCAAGAGTTTTTTCATCATTTAGATCTGCAATCACGTCTGGCAGTCTTTGCACCCATTTTCTGGATCTAACATTCTTTTCACCTCTGCTTCCAACAAAATTTCTTTCGCGTACTGATATCCAAACAATCTTTCCGCCCGTGTCCCCGATTGGACTCTAATAATACGACATACTGAGCTGATGTTGTCCCAACACCACCTTTAATGAAATGTCTACACATGTTTTTTTTTTTTTTCATCAATTTTGAGACATCTCCCATGAATTCTCGACCTAAATCAACTTGACAAATTTGCCACGTTGTCCGTCTAGCGTAAATTTCGCCGAAGGCTTTTTGCAACTTCATCGCGGAGCTTTTGGTGCTCAGAGGCTCACTTCTTTGAAGCCTGCAGCCACGTCAACCACCGTCAGAGCATCTTATAGAGCTTTAAGTCCTCCCAGGTGTCGATCATAGCGGAAACTCTAAATCCGCCTGATGAACTTCATTGGGAATATTCACATCAATTTTTGCCTCGGAAGTAAACTCGGGAGCTGGCAGATAAATCTGCCACAAAGCTTGCTTCTTCAAAAATTTCTAGCTTTATCTTACTCACCTGTGCTTCCTTTGGCTAGCTTGTCAATAGCGGAGATTCCTTTCCCAGAACCCTGTGGTGAGTAGTAAATATCGGCGAGTTTACTGTCCATTTATTTTTACAAATAAACTGAGAATGATCGTGTCAATTCGTATTTAATGCCGCGTATCTTCTCGATTCACCCGAGAGAAGGATAAGAATTGAATGCCAAGAGAATGGCGAAGCTCTGTGAACTGTACAAGTAAGCAAGCAAAAAAAAAATTATAATCATTCACGATAAAATTTATTATTTTTTTTTTGAAGTGATATATAATAAACAAAATAGAGGCATTCAAAATTGATTACAACATTGTACGAAAGAAAATCACATCGAGTCCAAGTTGAAAATGATCATTTGTTTGTTTTCTACATGTACCAGTGGATTAGACTTTTCTCCTAAAAAGAATCCAGCAAACTTTGTGCCCAAATAGATTCAAATGACAGGTGGAGCTGAGCTTTCTAGACAACGTGGATTCCGATTTTACCAAGTCAAAGTATATCAAAGAGTTTATACGAGAGGACTAAGAGTCTAGAAAAAAAGCTTGCCGAAATATTATTTTTAAGAAAAACTCTCAAAAATTATTTTTTTTAAGATTTTTTCATCATAATAATAATAACGACATTTATGCCACGCCGAGACTCCCATTTACCAGTCGAAGAAGAAGAGCAGAGGTGCTCAATACGCTCTCGACCAAGGCATCTAAAAAAGTTGCCAAGGACAGGATAGCGTGGTTACTCCCCGCATGAAGAAAGCTGAACTTCTAGAATTTCTAAGACGTCTCAGCTTCACGTATAACGCAGAAAGAAGCGACATCCGAGAGCAACTCACAGCTGAAAGGATAGCCAGACAGGATCTCACCGTGAGAGAGATGAAAGCAATTGCAAGAAATGGAGGTCTTCGAGGATACTCAAAGATGAACAAAAAGTTGAGCTAAAAAAGTATTTGAGGGAAAATTTTCTTATAACGCTGATCCACTTGATGAACTTGTTTTTCAAGCGAGGAACCCTCCTCGAGAACCTAGACATCCTTTCAAAATCCGCCCAGAAAAATCATCTCTCAATAAAAAAATTTTGCCACCCCTGTACGTATAGATGGAACCTGAATAGATCCCGGAAGAGTTCTTCTTGGCGACTGTGAAAAACATGGTGATTAGCCTCCTTGGGAACAATCGACAGACTAAAGTAAAAATTCGTCTTAAGGTGTCCAGATGAAAAAAATTGACCCCCAAACAGGTCAAGATGTGTGATGAGAACGTCCGTTTTGATTCAGTACAAGTGAAGACCCAAGTGTGAGTCGGGCAGCCCCCGATCTTGATGGAGCTATATGTGACATGGCAAACCACAATCCTGGAAAGGATAGCCAAATTCCAGAATCAGGGAAGTGGATTGGTGTTTCGAGTCGATCGTGTCCTTATGGAAATTCATATGGTGGAATATATACCTATTGGGTGGTTCCTCGTACCTTCCACTCCCGTATATGATAGCCAAAAACAAGCTATCATCAAATCAAAATGAATATGATGAGGCCTCAATGGTCCGTCACTAGAGCTATCAATCCAACTGAATCACTCCGGAGCGAATCGACAAAAACCTGACATCAAAGTCGGAGAGCTCAACTGGGATGGCATCACCTTTCCAACGCCGCTCTCAGGGACTTCGACAAATTCGAGAGGAAAAACCCATCAATCGCAGTCAATGTTTCGGGTCTCGATGAAGAGTTGGATGTATTCCCACTCATAACTATCTCTCCCGCAACCGAGAGCATCAAGTTGTCCACTCTTTTGTTTCGTCGGAGTGAATTCTGAAAATGATGGAGTACAGCAATTACTGTGTGATCAAAAATATGAGGTAGATTGCTCTGTGTCAAAATTCAAAAACGTGCAAACGATACGACTGCCTGGATGCTACACATCCTACACCCTCGAGTAGCGTCTCAAGATGCAACGAATAACTGCAGAACGCTGAACCGTTAGATTGAAATGCCGATGGAAGGCTCATGCCATATTCAAACCATTTTCAATCCCAACAAGTTACCCTTCGTTGTGTACGCTGGAATTTGAATCTTTCACGGAACCGATTCACACATGTCGGCCAAACCTTCTTTCAAAATGACTCACAAAAAATATCAAAATCACGAACCTCCGGATTTTGCTACTATATCACGTGTTTTGACGATCGGTTTATAGTCACCCCCCCCGGTAATATACACAAAAAAATCCGAGGGTGAAGATGTATCCCAATTTTTTGTTGGAACGTTGGGAAGAGAACATCCGAAATATACAAAAACTTTAAGTTCCGAAGGATATGAATTTTTTGGGAATCTTGATCGGGAGATTTTTGAAATCCACTCATTGCCACATCTGCACCAATTTTCTCACCCAGAGGATACAACACGAATATAAGCGCCTTGTAAACAAAAAAGTTCGGAACATCGACCGATTGGAACAAATACCCTTCTGATTAAGTACGACCCTCCGAATAAAACCCTTTGGACTAAAAACTCCGCTATGTTCTATAGCATAACAAGCCCCCCCCCCCCCCTTCCCTTTGACCAAACATTTCTACCACAGACCCTTCGGAACATCGGGCTGACCCCAACAAGGTCAAACTTATTTTCAACAATCGCCTGGTATGCGAAAAGAAAATGACGCTGATGGATTAGTCTGGTCCCGTACTTGTGAGTGCCTGCGGAACGTATATACTGCGAATACTCACCACTACAGTCTGGTGAATTTCGTTCAGGCCCGATCGCTGATTAGTCAGCTATTTTAGTGTTTCCCGATCTTAGAGGGTCGGCGAGTGCCAAATTTGTAAACACGGTATTTCTACTGTGGGGAAAAGAATCAATCTCATCTCATCATGTGGCAGTCACACTCCTATGAGCAAGTAGTATTGCACAATAGAACGGATAAACCTGGTTTTCGGTCGATAAACTGGGTTTTTTCGATCGAAAAAACAGCCCTGGTTTTTTTTTTAAATCGAAAAACCAGGTTTTTCAATTCGATTGTCAGAGTTTTTCGAAAACCAGGTTTATCGACCGAGAAACCTGGTTTTTCGAATTTGATTGTCATGGTTTTGATAAACCAAGTTATCGACGAAAAACCTGGTTTTTCTCCGAATAAACTTGTTTTTTCAATTCGATTGTCAAGTTTTTGAAAAACCAGTGTTCTCGATCGAAAAACCCGGTTTATCAACCAAAACCTATGAAATCGAATTCCAATTAATCCGTTGAGTTCTTGAATATTGACGCATCAAACTCTTTCCTCGTGCGAAGAAAGCCAGCCTAGGCTACATTATGTAGTGCAGTTTGAACGTCATAATATGGGAATGCTGAGGTCTTTATAGCACTTTTAGCGATATCAATAGCACTCTTCCACAAGTCACTAAATCAAATATATCAATGTATGAATTATAATATTTATTCTTTATTTAACGACATATCGCTTCTTTAATTAATTGATATGATATGAATAAAATAACATGAATTAATGTTGACATGTTAGTCGCGCGCGCTGCTAGCTCAAGAGCTCCTGTAGTATGCCATAAATACCAATTTTCTATGGTTAGGAAATTCCGGTTTTTCGAGGAGAATCGATTGTCATAGTTTTGATAAAAATCAGGTTTTTCGAATTCGATTGTCATAGTTTTCGAAAAAAACAGGTTTATCGACCGAGAAACCTGGTTTTTCAACGATAAACTTGGTTTTTCAATTGAAAAACCAGGTTTTTTCGACCGAGAAGCCTGGTTTTTCAAAAAACTACACTCTGTCCCTTATTTTACCAAAATTGTCCACATTTTTTTTTTTTTTTTTTTAATTTCTGATTTAGCATCCTTCAAACTATATAAAAAACCTCTTCATAACCTTCTCCCAACTTCAAGAATGGGATTTCATTCATAAAACTTTACATTCAAGCTCTGTACAAAAAAAAACCATTTTATGAGGTATGATTATTTATTATTAATTTCTGACAAAAGCAACGCCTACTGTACACAAGACTGCCGTGAACGGGCTAAAAGAGAAAAAAACACCTTGACAAATACAGGACCTGCTGACAAAGGTAAAGAATGATGCATACAACCGATTCGAGAGAAGTACAGCAGTATTGGAATCGACATTTTTGTAAGATAACTTGGGAATTATAGTGAATTCTAACCAATAATAGCGATACCCATCCGGGGATGTAACTGTCAGTCTGGTCAATCATGCTGGAAAAAAGGGATCAGAGTAGCCATTTTTAAGACGTTTTTTCATCTTGTGAAATACAAAGTCACGGGTTGACGTATAGGTAACTAAAAATCGTTCTCAAAAGATGTTGGAAATTGGCAATCATCATTACGATCGCTGTAGGAGATGTATTTAATACGGCATGTTTGATCCCTTGAAACGTTGGGCGCGTGTACTTTTTGTACCCTTTAGTGTACAAACTCGAAGATGATGGCGTCTATTCAGAGGCTACTTAATTAAGGGGAAAACGTTGGCTTTAGGTGAAGGCTGTATTCAGGAAATAATCAAACGATAAATTGTAATCTCCGTAGCGTTGTGAAAGAACAATGACCTCCAGTGAACGAAGGAAGATGAACCAAGCTTTTTATAAGCATGAAATGGCGAAACGGTATGGTGGGGGGGTGCTGGAAAAAAAGTCACATGAAGAGGTTACATGAGTTCAAATCAAAGGGATTAGGATCGTGGTTACTTGAAGTAGTGGGAATTTGGTCACATCGAGGCCGTTTTCTCTTCCCTCCTGTACTTTTTGCCAAAACACATAGCCGTTTGAGGTTGAGATACAGCCAAGTGCCTACATGTCCACTATTGACCCAACCCGGGGGGTGGGAAAGCAATTGGCTATACATTTCCCACATGAACAACCCCAAAGGGGTTGGTTTAGAGTAAAAGTTTGCCATATACCAAAATCAAAATGGTCATCAAATATTTCCGTAAGCTGAGAAATGCGAATGTCTTTTGCTGCAAAAGGCAAAAGCAGGTCAAAAATTTCGATGTACGAAGAAGGAAAAAAATTTAGCCTCACTAAATTCAAGTTCACCAAAACCAAATTCGGTGAGGGGTGCATCGTAAATTTGGTGAGTGAAGATTCCCACAATAAGTTCAAGGTCTTCGCCCCAAGCCTCCTCACGAGCGTCTTTACACCGTGAAGAAATCAGATATTTGCCCGTGTCATCAGAGCACGGCACGAAAAAAAATGCAAAGCGAAAAATAAAGTTTCACTACGATTTGATTTGGTTTTGAATGAGCCCGAGCCAGAGTCTGAGTAGGATCTGGCTCCGAGAGCAGTAAATCCCTGGTTGACAGGGATTTTTTTTTGGCCCTCCCCGGAGGGGTTGGCCCCAGACGGAATAATTTTTTTGAAATTTATGCAAAAAAAAATAAAAAAAATGAACTATTAAAGTTTGTAATTATATAGAAAATCAAGATGTCGGGCTGTATAGCACAACACCCAATTTACCGTAATTATGGTGCAAAAGAGGATGGAACTGTTCATGCATTTGAAAAGAATGAAAAAAGTTGAAAACCTATATCACCGGTTAGAGGATATTTCAGTATGTCTTGTTTGAATGGTGGCGGTTTTAAAGGTGAAATTCCAGTAGAGCTTCCAAGATCGATCATATGACAACAATAAGACAAACAACCACATTAACAATCTTCAATTGCTAACGACAGCGGCTACTATCCAAACAAGATCCGGTTGGAAATAGAGTAAAGCATTCAAAACCATTCGTGTTCCATTTGCATTGAAAATGGTGAAAGAGAAACCTTCCTAGCATGAATGCTGCCGCCAAATGAAACTCGGTGTCTATATGGATAATTTCCAAAAATCGTGAGACAAAGGAAAATGCGGATCCAGGATTGAAAAAGTCAAAATTACGGGGCTGAAAGGCTGTAACGGTCAAAAATAGGTCAAAATGGCTGATTTTGCAAGAATTTCAGAATTACCGGAGGGCGCGCGCACCCTCCGCCCCTCCCTGGCTCCGCGTGCCTGAAAAAGGGTCGTAAAACCAACAATCAAAAACAAACTGGTGTGAGATAAAATGAAAAGCATAAAAAAAAAAAATTACCATCAAAATTAATTTGATAGGAATTTTTTTGTTTTAAAAAAAGAAAAACCTGAAAAAAATATATTTGTTTTTTACTTCAAATTTTGGAGGATTGACTGTTCCCTAAGGGAACGATCAACAATCTGTTAGTGAAGGAATCGTTTTGAGCAAGCATCCGTTAGGGAGTACAAAATGGAATCTCACTCTTCTTCACAATACCGTTGATCGTGTATGTTTCCAGAGACCACATTGGGTCCTGTTGACTCGCCTTATGAATCTCCCTAGCTTCTCCGGGTTGTACAAGTACTCATGTTTACATGCTTGAATTGAATTTCATCCTTCATTGTTTGAGGAGCTGAGATTCTGCTCGATTCTTTCTTGATTGCCTCACTAGGTTTCATCCCAATCAGACGAGTTTTTTTCGTCATCAAAGCTCAATCACGTTGGCAGTCATTTGCACCCATCTCTGGATTAACATTTCTTTCACTCTGGCTTCAACAAAATTTCTTTCCGCGTAGTGATATCCAAACAATCTTTCCGCCAGTGTCCTGTTGAATATTTCGACAATTAGCTGAGCGCGATGTGTCAAACAACACCTTTATAGTTACACTATGTTTTTTCTCAATTTGAGACATCTCCAATGGGGGGGGAAAAAAAATTTTTTTTCCTCGACCTGGATCAACTTGAAGCAAACTTTGGTCACGTAGTCCTTGTCTAGCGTAAATTTTTCTCGAAGGGCTTTGGCACATTCATCGAGAGCTTTGGTGCGCAGGAGGCTCAGCTTTGGAACTGCTAGCCACATCAATCACCGTCAAGCATATTATAGAGCTACCGTCCTACCAGGTTCGATAATGAGCGAGAACTATTAAATCCGCCTGATAAACTTCATTGGGAATACTCAATCAATATTGCTCTCGGAATGTACTTCGGAGCTGGCAGATAAATCTGCACAAAGCTGCTTCTTCAAAAAATTTCTAGCTGGATCTTTACTCACATGGGTTCCTTGCTGCTTGTCAATATGCGGAGATTCCTTCCAGAAACCCTGTGGTGAGTAGTTAAAATACGGCGCGTTTACGTGTTCCATTATTTTACAAATAAAAGCTTGAGAATGATCGGTCATTCTGGATTTATGCCACGTATCTTCTCGATTCACCCGAAAGAAGGATAAGGATGGAAGCCAAGAGAAGGCGAAGCTCTGGAAACTGGTAAAATAAGCAAAGCAAAAATAAAAATAATCAATCCGATAAATAATGATTATGTTTTTTTGAAAGTGATATATAATAAAAAAAAAAATAGAGGCATCAAAATTATGACAACATGAAAAGAAATCACTATCGAGTCCAAAGTTGAAAATGATCATTGTTGTTGCTACAGGGACCAGTGGATTAGACTTTATAAAAAGAATCCAAACAAAATTTTGTTGTCCACATATATTCACATGAAAGTGGAGATGAGCTTTCTAGCACAACTGGAGTCGCAATTTTCGTCAAAAGTATAGCAAAGAGTTATACGAAGGACTAAAGAGTCTAGAAAAAAAGCTGCCGAAATATTATTTTAAGAAAAAATCTCAAAAATTATTTTTTGATTTTTTAGATTTTTTTCATCATAATAATAATAGGAAATGAGGGAATTATGCCACGCCGAAGAATCCATGTACCAGGTCGAAGAAGAAGAGCAGGTGGGGAGGCTCAATACCTCCTGACCACGAGCTAAAAAAAAGTATGCAAGGGGTAGCATGATATCGTGGTTATCACGATGAAGAAAGCTGAACTTCTAGAATTTCTAAGACGTCCAGCTTCAAAGATAAACGAAGAAAGAAGGCGGACCCGAGAGCAACTCACAGCTGAAAGGATGAGCCAGGAGCGGATCTCACCGTGAGAGAGATGAAAGCAATTGCAAGAAATGGAGGTCTTCGAGTATACTCAAAGATGAAAAAAGTGAGCTTAAAGTAATTGAGGAAAATTGTCTTATAATCTCAGCTCCACTTGATGAACTCGCTTTTTTTCAATGTCGAGGAACCCCTCGAGAAACATAGACATCCTTTCAAAATCCGCCGAGAAAAATCATCTGTCAATAATTTGACACCCAATACGTGATAGATGGAAAACCTAGATATGATCCGAAGTGTCTTGGCGACGTGAAAAACATGGTGTTAGCCTCCTGGGGAACAATCGACAGCGAAAGCTAACATTCGTCTAAGGTGTCAGATGAAAAAAATGACCCCCAAACAGGTCAAGTTGTGATGATAGAAACGTCCGTTGATTCAGGACAAGTGAAGACCCCAAGTGTGATTCGGGCAGCCACCGATCTGAGCGAGCTATAGGTGGAAGTGGAAAACAACAATCCTGGAAAGGGATAGCCAAATTCCTGAATCAAGAAGGGATGGGTGTCGAGTCGATCGTGTCCTGGAAATTCATATGGTTGAAATAGACCTATGGGTTGTTCCTGTACATTCCACTCCTGGATAGGATAGCCAAAAAGCAAGCGATCATCAATATCAAAAATGAAGATGATGAGTGCTTCAAATGCGTCAGTCAGATAGAGCTATCAATCCAACTGAATCACATCCGGAGGACTCGACAAAAACCTGAAAGCAAAAGCCAGAGAGCTCAACTGGGATGGCATCACCTTTCCAACGCCGCTCCACGGGACATCGACAAAGTCGGAGTAAAAACCCTCAGTCGCGGTCAATGTTGCGGGTCTCGCTGAAGAGTGGGTATCCCCATCAGAAATAAGTCTCTCCACCGACCGAGAGCATCAAATTGGCCCTTCTTTTGTTTTCCGGAGTGAATGCTGATGATGCAGAAGTACCGACATTCCTGTGTGATCAAAAATATGAGGAGATTGCTTGTGGTCAAAAATTCACAAAAACGTGCAAACTGCTTACTACGGCCTGGGATGCTTACACATCTACACCTGCGCGGAAGCGTCTCAGATGCACGAAGAAATCGGCAGAAACGCATGAAACCGTGAAGATTGAAATGCCAATGGAAGGCTTAATGCCAGTATTTCAAAACATTTTCAAATCCCAACAAGTACACCTTCGTGGTGATGACGCTGATTTTGAATCTTCACGGAACCGATTTCACCCAGGTCAGCCAAAAGCCTCGGATAAAAGCTTCACAAAAACATATAAAAACTCACGAACCTTCCGAAGATTTTGCTACTATATCAAGTGTTTCGACGATTCTGTGTATAGTCAACCCCGGTAATATACACAAAAAAAATACGAGGGTGAAATGGTATTCCAAATTTTTTGTTGAAACTTTGGAGAGAAATCGAAAAATAACAAAAAATTTAAGTCCGAAGGGATATTGAGTTGCGAGGATCTTGATCGGGAGATTTTTGAAAAATCCACTCATGCCACATCTGCAAGCAATCTCCCCCAGAGGATGACCAACACAGTCCGCGAGCACTGTCCTTTCACCGGCAAATCAGAGGAGAGGCCCCACAATAGCTGTAATTTGGCATACAGAAGAGCCATGAAAATTTATTCCGATATTTTTCACAATCTTGCGGGATATGATGCCCATCTGTTCATCAAAATCTCGGCAAAACCGAAGGTAATATTGATTGCATTCCCAAAGATGAGCAAAAGTAATTCAGTCACGACAAGATAGAAGTCGACTCATAGATAAAGAAGGTAACAAAATCTCAGTCAAACGCGATCTTAGATTTCTCGACTAGCTTAAATCATGTCAACTAGTTTGGGTAAGCTTGTTTCGAGCTTTCGAAATTACGAAATTCCAAATTTTTACCTGTTGATCATCAAGGACAACTTCTCCTCAGGAGGGAGTATCCTTACGATACAAGATTCTCTCGAAAAACTAAACAGACACCAAACTTCACCAAAGGATGGCCTCTATTCAAGCTTCAACGACACCGACATATCCAGGAGGACTATATTCACGCTCAAAAGGTATGGTCTGCCTTCGACATAAAATCGATGAGAGAGTATCACGAATCTATAACCCAAGGACTGACGTCTCTTCTGCGACGTGTGAAAATTTAAGGAAGTCCTGCATGAAAAATTACGAAGCTCGATCCAGCATGGTATTTCACAGCTCCGGGTCTCTCTTACGAGGCTATGCAGAGAAACGGGAATCAGATTAGAACTCATAACGGACATCGATATGTTCATGATGATTGAAAAAAGGACAGAGGTGGTTTGTGTCGATGATTTCCACCAGGCATGGCAAGGCCACATAAACAAGTACATGGGAGAGAATATGATCCGAGGTCCATCGAAGTGCATCAGGATTGGGTGCCAACAATCTCTATGGGTGGGCGATGAGCAAGAAAATTGCCTGGGGGAGGCTTCAAATGGATGACTGACAATGACCACTGTCAACTGCTGGAATACCCATGCATCTTAGAGATGGATCTCGGTTATATCCTCACGAGCTACATGATCTTCACAATGATTACCATCTAGCTCCAGAAAAAATCAAGATCGATGGAGTAGAAAAACTAATCCCAAATTCTGGGGTAAGAAAAAGATATCATCATCATGAAGTTGCAACAGAAAAAAAAAACAATACTAGAACTCGGCTAGTTTTGAAAAAAATCCATCGTGGGTATCAAAATTCGAGGAGTCAGGTTTCATGAAAAAGTATAGCACCTGAATACTAAACTCCGTACTCGGGCCAAGAATGAATTCGAGAAAGATTTTTCAAGCTAGTGAACAATTCCGTGTCGGCAAGGACCATGGAAAATGTTCGGAAATCGGGGCGGCATATCAGACTAGTCAGTTCGAAGGCAAAGGGTAAAATTAGTGGCTAAAAACCGAACTTTCATAACTGACTATATTCGATGAAAATCTGTTGAGCCATAACTGAGGAAACCAAACTGTACTCGACAACCGATTATGTGGTATGAGCATTCTCGCATTCGAAGACCAGAGATAACTTGCATACAAAACTAAATCAAGCCCAATTATGGAAAAAGTGTTTTAGTAAATCCGTGCCACAGACCACGGTTGCTATGATATATGAGATTCAGACCGAAGATTTCTACAAGGACATTGCCCCAGACGGAGAAAATTATTTGGTTTACACCAACTATCAGCCGATCATCATTCTGGGCATCCAACTGGGAAAAACGAAAAAATTCCCGGTCTATTCAAGATGAATCGGGTGGAAAGCAAAATAGCCCTGAATGTGTGGACTGAGAGCGAGCTCTATTCATTCAGGATGTATGAGGGAGAAGAGGAAAAAACGATGCAAAGGTGTGAAGAAGTTGGTCGTCGATAAGAAAATACCTCGAGGATTACAAAAATGCTGTTTGACAAAACCTCAAGTAGAGGACGATGAAAGTGATGTAGGAGCCACGCTCATGAGGTCTAACAGAAGAGGCAACAAATGATGGGATGCCGAAAGATGATAGAAATTATCTTGGAAGAACAAATTCACACCCGCTTGGGGCATACAAATCAACTTGAGCTGCCAAAAAAAAAAAATCCTAGCTGTATGATCCAGCCAGGATTTTTTTTGCCGATCTATTAAATTTTGTAGATCAAACTTTCACACGTTTGAGATGTTATAAACCTCTAACCTGCTGGGAAAATCATCGCGGGTAACGGGTAGTTTCTTGTTTGAGTAGGTGATACAGTACATATCGGAAATCGAAATTATGCTGTTACCTTAGGCTTGACATTCAGTAAAAATTTAACAGCTTCCACATAGATTTGTATATCAAACCAATCGTTTTCAAAATCGATGGGAGATTTACCTGTAATTTCATAGTAAATCGCATGAACGACTTGTAAATTGCGTTTGAGCTCAGAGTCTGATCAAGCACTTTCAATATGTCTGCGTACTTGGATGAGACTTTGACAATTTTGTTTAAATTTGTCAAACTAAATTCAACAGGATCCCTGAAAGTTTTGCCTTGATCATATATTCATGTATCACTTGAAGCAAAATATTGTTTTGTTCATACTTTTTCGATTTCAGAAATTTCATCACCATAAAGTTTTTGGCATCCCGAATAATCATCTGGAAAATATATTCGCTCCATCGTACAGCAATCTTCGCAATTAAATCTTTTCACAATCGGAAGTCCCAGTATATATTTAAGATCCACAATTTCGCAGATTACATAACACATTTTTATTAAAAAAATTCCCTCGGACTCCGAGGGAATCTAGAAGTCATCGACGAAATCGTTGAATAGAGCACTTTTTCTTGCTCTGATTTAGAGCTGGAGTGGTGGTGGTGTGTGTGCGTAAGCTGTTCAGGTTCTCGTATCCAACGAGCAAATCTGAGCTGCACTAAATTTCCACTAACGATTACTCCCAGCTACAAGAACAAGAGGGATTGACCAATCATCATTTTTTCAGGCCTTGTTCAAACTTTTGTTTAAGATTTTTGCGTTCGCGAAAGCTTTCAAACGGAGTCTTATTTTTGGCGGCTAAAGCTTCACCGCCGCGCCACGCAACTTGTTTTCGGATTTTTTTTTTGTTTTTGGACGGGGGTGCGGTAACTTTCATGGTGGTTTGTACAGCTTTTTGGAGTGCTTCTTCCTTTTTGGAGATTGGTTCCGCAGTTTTCTGATCGCCTGATTTCTCCATCTTGTATGTATTGGAAAATTCTGGGCCGGTCTATTTTTTCTGAAACAATTGCAGCTCATCGGAGCATACTACTGAGAACAGTTGCTCAGATATTGAAGCTTTATCTGAGCAGACTACTGAGAAAAAAAAGTCTATTCACGATAACTTGCGATAGGATTTTTTAATCATGTTATCACACCAACCTCCTTCGGTTCAGACAAAGGTTCAAGAGGAAGCTGTTTTACTCGCTCAATGTGATTACTGGTCAGCAGCAATGTTCTATGAGGGCAACCATTTTTCGAATTTTTGCCTACTAGTGCAGGTGTCAGAGGCCAAATTGATGAAAGGGCCTCATTTGACTTTGTTCCAGTTCCTCACGATGTTGAGAGCTGGAGTTACGGATGTACTGCGACTTGTCGCTGACTACTATCGACGCCACACGTGGTTGGATCGCAATGACTATTGCAGTTAAGATCGACGCTATTGTTACACCCTCGCGTCTGAACAACTCACGACTCGATCACGTAGGACTTCCATCGCTTGCGAGGAAGTTTTCAATCGTTCGCCGTAAACGCGGAAGAGAATTTCGGACGTAGCTTTTGTTCTGCTATAGCCATTGTCAAAATCATAGATTCCGATTGAAGTTCTCGAGCTTTTTCCGCACTTCTTCAGTCAAGGGTAAAAGAGGTTCTTCATCTTCAAATCCATTTCATAAGTAGGGTTGATGATGCTAACAGGATCTTCACCCTTGGATTTGACAGCCTGCGAGTTCGTGGCTTTTTCGTTACGTTTTGTACGAGATGCTAGTAGACATCGGACAGTCTTTGAGTTGTCCTTGCTCATTCAAAAAATTGCGAACATTTCTTCGTGGTAGGCGATCGGATCGCTCGGAGTTGGATGGCTAGCTCATCCGTTTCATTCAGCGCTTGTAGTATTGTCGCGAATGGGTGTGTTCTAGACGGTAAATCGAGTTCTTTGCGTGCTTGTGGTGTATTGATGGCTCTACTAACACTCGCGCTAACTTGCTCGGCAGAGTTTTCGATTTTTTAGTTTTGCTTTTAAAGTCAGCAACACCTAACTTGGTTGGTCACTCGGGATTCATTCACGAGGATATCAGCCCAGGCCAAGTAAAGAAAAAAATCCCATCAGGATAAAATTCCTGCTGGGAATTTTTTTTCTTTTTTGCTCTCAAACAAAATACCAAACCAAATTCCTGTCGCGTGATTCCAACAGCAGCCAAAGCCAATTCTCCCTTTTGATAGCTCGTTTTGATTCCTCGTCTAGATAATCGTGGAGTTGAGGCTCTGAAGGAAAATCTGCGAGTTGGACCCCGGTCAGATTGTAATATTGTCTGATAGCGAGCAACATCTTTGAAGGTTGTTCGGCATGAACTTCCTGTTTAGATTATCGTTAAATATAGTTATTCTCTCAAGTTAGTGCGTTCCACTGATATCTTCGTTTGCAATTTCTCGATGCTCGATGTGTTCTCTCACGTTCCAGACGACGAGCAATTGACTGAAAGGAAATTTGCTCCTGTGAAGCTTAGGGCATTGGTCAAGGCGTAGCCAATCATCAGCACTCAGGGGGCTGCAATATTTTTATTTTATCATCCAAATTGCTATCGATCGAAATTCCTCAACCGGTATCATAAGTTTTTTCTCATCGTGAGAAACAGTCTTCATTCTGAAGCCGCAATAGCGACCTCATCATCTGCTACAACAGCGTCAGTAACCGCCATCTCAATTGGTGGTTGGTATGTCGCAACGTCTTAGAAAAGTCTGATTGAATGGAAACTTCGTCATTTTACCTTTCGTTAAGCCAAGTTGCATTTCCGGTCAGTTGCGTTTGGAATGTACTTCTAGGTTGTTTGTACCCATTGAAACTCCCACATGGAGGTCCATGTTGCTCGGTATTAGGTATAAACCTTGTCCACGACAAACATCCAGTTGATTCTAGGTACTGCCAGGGTAGACTGATACCTCTCATCGAGTTGGAATATAGACGGCTGATTGAATGGCATACCTCTAATTGGCTAGAATCTGTTTTTGAGCAATAGAAGGCTCTCCTTACCTATTATGCTTGACATAGATTGAGATTGTGCTCATAGGATGCCCACGCATAAGGTCCTGATTGACTATCATTGATCCTATCAAACACCAGCCTAGTGAATCATAGATGAATCCAAAAACAAAGGATATATGATGGAATAAATGGTGCCATCCGGAGACAACATCACCGTAAACCAGGGATCTCGTCCGAAATTCTGTTCTACGTATTCTATCTTGTAAGTATGGCCTGGTTCCACACAAAATTTCCGTCGGATGGAATGTTTTTACACCACTGGAAGATTGCCCTTATAATATAGCCATCGCTGGTATTCAGGAATTTCTGGGGTTTGGTGGCAAAATATCTAGCGGATCCAAAGCCATTCAGAGGATCGAATTTCTGCCGAAAATTTTCAATCGTGAGTAATAACGAATTCGCTGCATATCCTCTCCAAAGGCTTTCATATCGATTGCATTTTTTAGAGCATTGAACGACCGCTCGGAGGGAATAGGACAGTTCAATCTCCGCCCTCAAAATTCGTCTGTGATTTGATAGTAGGTGAAATAGGAAGGACGCTCACTGATCATTGGGTTCTCATGTGGAGCCGCTTTCTTCGAAATACCACATCCAGTGGTCGCTGCCCACAACGACAAAATTAGTTGGTTCTGCCAAAAACTGCATCGGGTTGGACAGACATTTTTGATAATTTCGTCAATGTCCACCGTCTGGAAATTGGGAAGCTTGTTAATTATCCATATTTGGAAAACGGATTCCGAAGCTCTTTTTTCCATTCACGTGAATTCCCTGGTTTATCAACGAGAGGGATGTTTTTAATGTTTTTTAGTCGGTTCAAAAACACCACCGACACGATAGCTGAGCATTTTAAGATTTGCCTTCGAAAAATTGGATTCAAAGTAACCGATTTTTGTTTGCAAAGCAAAAAAAAAATCTAATAAAAAAATGAAGCGAGTAAAGATTCAAAGAAAAAATCATAGTTCAATCGTACATAGAGAGGATAGAATGCGCGAACTTGGTTTGGACGCGATCAGAGAGCTAACAATAAAAGATGAAAAGCCTGAACATAAAACGCTAGAAAGGGCAAACCGTACAAACTCGATGAATATCTGGAAGGAGAAAAAATAGAGATGAAGGAGATACACGTTTGGGTAGGATGGACAACCTTTACCAAGATATGACCGTAAGATTTGGAGCAGACATGCAACAATTCCACAGATGTTGTTGATCCAGCGGAAATTTACAATTTTCAAGTTTAGCTCAAAAACTAACTAGCGCGATCACAGGAGCGTACCTCGAGTCAATCGTGAAACCGGTTGATAGAAATGCCGAGTCCGGAAAATCTTCAAGTTTGGTTGCCAGAGACTGTCAGATATATGCTAGGTTTGGAGGATGAGATTGGTGGACTCTGGAACCCACCAAGGTGATAGGATTGGCAATTTACCCCCCACGAGAATTTTGGTTTACCTGAAGCAAATAAGCACCACTGACAATCTCGCGATTGTCGTGATAAAATAAGGGTACGCAAGTGTTAAAAAAAACATTCGATTATCAGCGATGTTAACATTTGGGGAGTGTAACGATCGATAAGAAAATCCGAGTTGGATGATACTTAACCCAGACATTGCGGAACTCGATTTGGATTTCAAAATTCAGGGAACAATGGTGCCGCTCATAAACTGGCTCATCACAACATGCCTGTCGACGTGTTACTAAGGAACTAAAATAAAAGAGATGTCAATCTACGGTCTATCGAGTGAAATCAGAGAAATGCATCCAGCAGGGTTGGGATTTGGACCTAAAAACAATATTGCATTGAAGGCTGATGTTCTATCCAAATCTGGAGGTCGAATGACCCGGTCGAATCAATATGGGAAACACAAAAAAAATAGTGGAATTGGCTGATCCGACAGAAAGAACAGATGCTGCAACGGCTAGCGATGTTTCAAATTTCGCTCCTAATCACCTAAAGCATCCAACATTGGACAAAGCTGGTGGAGAAATGACTGGGGATTTGGGACTTCACAATGTGAAAATAGCGGTCCTCCTCTCGATAATGGAGATCTTGTAAACAAAGGTTACGTGGACGCGCTCGGCAACATGAGCACGACGTAAACCTACGATCCGGGAGATTATATACGTCCTTCCTCACGAAGATGGAACCAACATACGTTTCCGTTAGAGCCTAGAAAGAACATAATTGACAAATGCGACTCTTAGGGCAACAATCAAATTAATCTTCGAGATCGTACTGAAAATGGTACAATAGATGTAGAGGATGCCATTCAATCAGCAGTCGGGACAATCCTAGTGAGATATCGATCACCAAGGAGTTGAGCTTATGCATGAGGGACACTGAGGCAGAACACGACACTTCTAACGGAATTTAATCCTGGAATACCCAAAACCTGGATTCTATTATTTTCTGCAAAGCCTGGAGATTCACATACAATACCGAATAATAACCAAATCACTATGGGATTCATGCATCCAACGCAAAGGTACCGTTCCTACATTATGATCGAATGGCATGATGGTTCCCTAACCTACACATTTCCTATCAACAGGGGTAATAGCATGTTGAAACCGAAACTATCTCCATGGATACCACCAAACTCAATCCACATCGCAATCGAGTACAACAATAACAAAGTATGCTTCTGGGTGAATGGTATCAGATGAAAACAATGCATGAAAACCTAATACTAGGGAAATATTCACGAAAACACCATGAGGGGAATCGAAACACTCGTTTTACTGACTTTTGAAAATCTCAGCAAATCGGAAATCATCCAACAATTCGTAACTTCAGATGGAAAGATTTACCACGATTGAAGTGTATCTAATAAATAAAAGAGGAAACTGAGCGCACCGAACATTATCCTGATTGGATGGTGAACGAGCGTAGAGCAGTTTCGACTCACAACAAATCTCCGAATAAGAGGAATTCTGGCAAGGTGAGTAGATCATCGAGATAAGCTAAGAAATAAATACAAGACCGTTTGGAATGTGTTCTACAATCTCGCTCAAGTCTTCTGGATAGTTTCAGTCGGTACAGGAACTGGCGCAGTTGGAACCTTGGGCAAGGGAGTTGGTGCTGCTGTATTCATTCATCTTGGAGGTGTGGCAATTGTTGGTGGATTGTTAAGCGCAGCCAGCGTAGCTCTCGGAAAAGCGACGATGAAAAAAGTGAAAAACATGAGGCATCAAAAGAAACCGCTCGAAGTCTAGTTGGCATCCCGTAAAATATCTAGTGTCCAATGCGCTTGAGGATGGGACTGTTAGTACGGAAGATTTCATACATTCTTGGGAGTTCGAACAATTCAGAAGCCACAAGGCTGGAATTAAACACAGAACTCGTGCAGATCTGATTGAATGACAGCCGAGAGGGAAAGAGAGATTCGCGTCTGAGGGTGAGCAGCTGGAATGGAGCTGAGGAAAAAAACAAGACTTGGAGGGGACATTATTCGAAGGTAGGTCAGTAAGTTTAAAACCCCCCCCAATAAAAAATTAGAACTCAATTTTGTGTTTACAAATGCAAGAAAAAACAAAAAACCCTGCGGATATTCAGCAGGGTGTTTTTTTTTTAAAATAAAAGGCAATGGGCCGCCCTTTATTAAAATGGATTTTATGGAAATTTTTGCAAAACCAGAGGAAATTAACCCCTAAACCTAAGGGACGGTTGAAGAAAATACGTGCATCATACCCTAAGTTTTAGGGGTTACTATTTTGAATCGGTTCTATGACTGTCCGCGCGCCAGAGTAGACAGAACCCAGATATGTTTGTGGTCTATTGATAGAATAGCACGTCTGATACTCTATACCGCTAGGCCACAAGTAGAATCTAGCACAAAGAATGAGTTTAGAATATATATATCAAACTGATAAAAAAATTTCCAAAAAAACAAAATATTTAAATTTATTAACCCAATTCAGAAAACTTAGGTTGCTGAAGGTCCAACAAATGCAAAAAAATATAACCAACAAAAAAACAGATTTAACGATTGAAGTTAAATCAGGTCGACCAGTTGGTGACCCCAGCTGCACAGAATTGTTGTTCACAAAGGGTCATATAGATGCCGGCTACAACCACTGGTGTGGCTAAATGAATACTGCATAGAGTTGATGATGTCTGCAATACTGAGTACTAACATTTAATAAGATAAGTGTGGTGTGTTTTATATAAGACCGTTTATATTATGCTGTAAATTGTAGAAAATGAATTTTTTTAGCAGTGCAAAGGGAAACTGTGTGTGTGTTGCATCAAGTATACAGTATTAATAGGTGGTAGGAGGTCTCCAATTTCGATTGTTTACAGTGTGTAGAAACAGATGAGATAAGAATAAGAATTTTATTTTTCATGCCAAGGGAAACCGACGAAAGTAAAAAAAATAAAAAAAATATCCCAGCTGGGATATTTTTTTTGACCTACACGCTCTCGCAGTCAGAATCGAATCATTCAGAAAAAAAAATCACCAATCATGATAATCTCCTTTCATACCATTATATCGCATAAATATTTGTAATCCAATTTGCCACTTTTTCCAAGGTTTCTACTTGTTCTACAACATCAATTGGAATAGGAGACTCTTAACTATCTTCGGACATCCCTGATAGTGGCGATACAATCCCTCGTCAAGTGTTAGAATTCTCCAATTCTAGCGTAAAAATCCTCGCCTTTTAGTGTAAAGGATTTTATGCTTCGCAAAAGTTGATGACACAATCCCAGTGTAAAAATCGGTGAGGTTAAAAATTTCCCCCGGTCTAGCATATCATAGTTTCGAGCTTCAAATTTCTCAAACTGACATTTGTATTAATGTGTTTTTTACAAGCGGGCAAAAAAATGATTCCGTCTGGGGCAAACCCCTCCGGGGAGGCCAAAAAAAATCCCGGTCAACCGGCGATTTACTCGTTCTGGAGCCAGAATCAGACTCAGCATCGGGCTCGGACTCATTCAAACACCAAATCAAAATCGTAGTAAATGTAGTTTTTGAGTCCTTGCATTTTTTCGTGCCATGGGATCTGATGAACACGGGCAGATCTGATTCTTCAAGGTGTGAAGACGCTCGGTGAGGGGAGGCCCGCGGCCCGAAGACCTCTGAACATAATGTGGGAATCTTAACTCACCAAAATTTACGATGCAGCCTCACCGATTTGGTTTCGGTGAACTTGAATTTAGTGGGGCATAAATTTTTCATTCTTCGAGAACAGCGAAATTTTGAAACCGCTTGGCTTTTGCAAGCGAGATTCGAATTCTCAGCTGACGGAATATTTGCTGCCATTTGATTTTCTTATTGGCAAACTTTATAATTCAAAACCAACCCCTTTGGGGTTGGGTTCAATAGGGGAATGTAGGGGCACTGCGGCGTCCAACCCCTCGGGGTTGGGTCAATTAGTGTAGAAATGTTGGGCAATTGCTGTACTCAACCTAATGGCTATGTGTTTGGCAAAAAGTACAGGAGGGAAGAGGAAACGGGCATCGATGCTGACAATTCCCACTTGATTAGTAATCAATATAGGCCCTCCTAGTACCCAGGTGTTAACACATCTGCATAGCACAAATCTTTGCCGACAGCTACCCACAGTCCAAAACAAGTGTTGTTAATTTACTTTCCATCCCTATGTAATTTGCCTCTTCAAAGCATGGGAAAATGTGTTAAAGGCGCATTTCGTGACCCACAGTCTCGTCCCCCTCGACTTACCGCAAAAAATGAGATTTTTACATCATCTGAATCGTTGGCCTAAAGTATAGTATGTGTGCCTAATCTTACGGGCAAAATTCTATTGTTTCTTGAAGAAATGTGATAGTTGGTATCTTTAGTCCGTAACGGACATAAATTATAACACAGTGTCCTATGGTTCACAGTGATACAAAAATTGGTAATGATATCAAAACCACAAGTACGTACAATCAACTGAAGTTTTGAAAAAACAAAATCTCTGGATATCTCGTGAACATAACCAACAATTGGGTGGCTAGATCACGAAAGGTACCTTTAACACAAAGCCCAAAAGAATAACAACTCTAAAACATTTAGTGGAAGAAATATCAAACAAGATTGCTCGATTACAAAAAGAGGCCGAAGCAAGATTTTCTTGCCGGTCTAGTATTTTTCATGGTACCCTTTTCCAAATTTTGTAGAGGGAAATGAATTCTATATCAAAATGTCAGCATATAATATGTTAAAGACAACATCCAATAAGATTGGTATATGGTAGTCACGTAAGTCCACAAACATGAAAGCCACCTAAGTCAAATGTCACTGCATGTGGACAATTATTTTTAGTGCAATCCCTTTAGTGGAAATAAAAGTGACCAAGTAACGGCACTACGGTACATCTGACCTTCTTTTGACTTTTGCTTGCGTTGGAGGGGTTACCCAATGTAACTGCAATGTAGGTTTATGCAACACCCTGTGGACATCCTGGATCTGACCAGCGCGCATCAGCAATGAAGCCACCGCCTTGAGAAGGCAAGACATGCCAAGCGTACCGTTCCATTCGATGATTGATAGGCGCATCAATGCCATCAATCTGAGGAGAATCAGGTGGAAGGGCTGCAGGAAAACAATAAAGGTTTACACTAAGGTGGACATTGAAGTACAATCCATAAAGTGGAACATACTCGTAAAAGCTAACACGGGACCAGTGGCAATGCAAGTTGATCAAGTGTTCATAAAAAAGTAAATGCTCTTGACACGGGGAAAAAAAAAAACAAAAGAGATCAGTTCTTGAAATAAAAGGTAAAGAAATATATGGGTATATGGGATCTGTAGTGTGATTCTCTTTATCAACTTGGATTAAGCGGA